>MU913611.1:0-15870 GCA_036418165.1 Cooperia oncophora | reverse complement strand
TATGCCAAGGGCTATCTCTTAACCCTGCCCACGCTACCACACTCCAGACCGTACGCCCTTTCTACAGCTGCCTTTTCTACTTCTAATCGTTCCCTAACGTCGAATGCGAATTTTTGTGCAGCGAGTCGGTATCGACGCAACGCAACTGGTTCATATTGTATGCAAAGTAGGCGAAGTATGGAGACGGCACCTCGGTATCTTTACCTACCAAGCTTGTTTCATTGCACTTTTCATTGGAGAATGTAGCCAGCTAGTGCAGCTACAGACCTCTGGTATCCAGACCCAGCTTTCAAATAAGACGACTCCCATTACAGAATCCCCATAAGAGAGTGCATTGGTTGGGAAACCTTCAGTGATGTATCCTGAATGGATTCAATGTTCCTATTTGAACTTGTGGAAACGGATTTCGTCACAATCACACATGGATAGAATTCGGTAGATGAAGCCACAGCGAAGCGCGCTGCGGAGGGGGGGGGGAACGTGAGAAAGATTTAGTAACTAGTAACTGCACCTCTTTTTTTGCCCTTAGCTTGGCTCAAAGTTCTGTTCGACACACCTCTTTTTGCGCCTTTACTCTTCTCGTGATTTTTTGAATAGCTGGCAAAGTCAGCAATATATAAGTTAGATAACTCCTCTCATGTAACGGCGCTGGTTCAAAATAACGTTTCGGAATAGTAGTTTCGAATTCCCCTTCCTACTATATATAATCCGCTAAGTATGTCTGTAAGTGTGTGTGTGTGTGTGTGCGTCTGTCTGTCTGTCACGAAATTCATAGCGAGCGTCGCAGAAAAGATAGGACGACAGTTCCAAGAAGATATACATGGCAGGACGGGAACACTTTTGGTGGGTGATAGAATGTGATAGCACCTGATAAGATCCGATCAAGGAGGCGTCAGAAGGGGAGGGTGACCGAGCCCATAGTGCGGGACACAGTAACAGTGGGACATTGGTTCCAAGGTATGATATAGGACGTGAGACAGGAACATTATTGATGGGTGACAGGGAATGATAGCAGCTGATAGGATTTGATAAGGGGAGTTAGAATGGTAAGGTCACCATACTCATAACGCGGAACACAGCATCAGCTAGGCATTAATTTCAGAAAATGATATAGAGTTGGAGATGGGGACACGGCACGTGAGGTGATAACAGCTGATAGGGGCTGATAAGGGATGCCAATGCTGTTCAGTCAAATTGCTGGAGCCTTTACACTACCAAATTATAGAGTTTTAGTGATAGGGACATTGATGACGGGTGACAGGATCTTATCAATTGATAAGAAAGGATAAGGGGCCATTATCATTACCTCTCTTATCACTATACCCCCAAGTATCAAAGGCTCAGTGTGCATACTTTTCCTTCAGCCATCACTTCCCTGATAGCCTCTAGAAAATGAACTTATCCTACTATATAATGTCGACCAGTCGGATCGCCCGGCTGCGCCGGGCTCTCCTCCTTCTTTTTAGCTCGGCTTCGCCGAGCTGGCCTGGCTTCGCCAGGCGCACATCATAACGGGATGGAATTAGTTAATTGCATGAGCTGCTCATATTGCGCGGTAGTGGTCGAATCATAATAGACAGAGTAACCTAGCGAAATCTGCACCCCTCAGAGTTGCGGAAGCGTGCTGGTTTCGGCCATAACGCCCATTCTATACGTAGATCTAGAAGTAGATAGGAAGTACAGAATATGTGTTGCACAGTAGATGAACACATTCCCGTTAACGGTGGGCGATTAACTTGTCATTAACATGCAATCCACCTGCTATGGTTGCATGAATGGCTGCAGATGACAATATGTTCATTGAATATCTTACAAACTACTTCGTTATTCGTTCTCATCAGTGATTTAAAGTTGAAAAGCAAAAAAAAATAGTTAAATACTCACTGAACGCATAAAGTGTGTTCCAATATTGGAGTTTTTGATTTTTCCAAACTTCCTGTTTCAGGCGAAGTATATACCCCCTAGTGGGATGAGTACATTTTCTAGTGCTATCAGAGGAGTGATGGCTGTGGGAAAATTTCGCTTACTGAGAGGCTTTTTTGGCAGTGTAGTGGTCAGAGATGTCGTGAGAATGTCCCCTTATCTTTACTTATCAATTGATAAAATTGCTTGTCACCCGTCATCAATGTCGCTATCACTAAAACTCCATAATTTCGTGGTGTAGAGGCTCCAGCGTTTGATTGAACAACAACTGCATCGTTCTCTATCAGGCCCTATCAGCTGTTATCATTTCCTGTCACCCGCCGTCGCATTCTCCACCTTCTCCTATCATTTGCTGAAATCAACGCCTATGATGCTGTGTCCCGCGTTATGAGTATGTTGTCCTTTCCACTCTAACTCCCCTTATCAGCAGCTAGCAGTTCTTGTCACCCACATATTCCTGTGCCGTAACCTATATCATACCTTGGAACAAACGCCCCAGTGTTCCAGTCGGACCGTCCTCTGCTTCCTTCCCTTGCGCATGCTCAGATCGGGCTGAGCACGCGCAGGGGAAGGAAGCAGAGGGGGGGGGGCACTGGGCGTCCCCCCCCTCGGCTCCACCCCACCCTGCCCCCGCACGAGCACACGTCCAGCTGCCACGCCAGCAGCTCGTGCAATGGCTCGGAGTGTACCGAATGGTTGTCTTATATAGCGGAGGCTGTTATCACAATCAAAACATTGGATTGATACATCTGCACCAATCGATTTCCGATTTGCTTAGCGGTCGTTCTTCCTTCCACTAATTCGAACCCGTGAAGCATTTTGCGGACGGACAGACATACATACTTACATACATACGACAAACCGACACACAGAGTTAGTGGTTTATAGAATAGAAGGATGTCGACGAGCGGGGAGGGGGGGGGTATGTAGTTCGCCTGAAACAGGAATCTCAGGGAAATTCGAGGAGAACCGAAAAACACTTCAACGAGCGGATCGCATGCTAATTGAAAGGAAAGCGTTCGTCGGTAGGCATTCCGGTGCAGGTAATGGAAACGAAATCTGCTATTTCACTGAGCGATTCATATTGCGCTGTATTGGCCGACTACACATTGTATCTATCTACAGATTTATGTATTCTATGGGCGTCATGGCGCGGACTACACCGCTGCTGTAAATGGAAGCGCGTGCTGAGTTGTGCGGGATCCTAAGCCTTGCTCTGTCTGTTACGATTCGATCACTACAGCGCCTTATGAGCAGCGCACTACCGAAAAAGTTCCGTTAAAATTATGGAGCCGCCTGGCGAAGCCAGGCCAGCTCGGCGAAGCCGAGCTCAAGAGAAGGAGGAGAGCACGGCGTCGTAGCCGTGCGATCCGACTGGTTGTATATAACCGAGAAACACCGAAACCTCACTTATAGAAGTAGTATAGAATTCCTCTAGCAGTATAGAATTCCTCTATGTGTATACCCGAGAAACGCCGAAACCTTAGTTTCAGGCTTGCTCTCGCTTGCAGCGTCTGTCATCACCTTAGTGGCGCACTTATTAGCAAAAAGGGTCATTGTGTGAATGAGTATCCTACAACAAACCTTACCAACCGAACCAGATTTTTTTTGTGCATTGAAAGATACGGGTATCATTTTTCCGAGAAGCAGCGATAAGATGGCATCCCTTCCAGTCTTTCTCATTTCGGAAGTTGCGCTTTGTTGAGAGGTGAGGGTAGGCTGTCAGGCAATCAGATCTCTCATTCTCCTACCCTCTCAGGTGGAAAGGTGTGCTGCGTCAGCTCCAAAGATCACTACAAAAATGAGAATTCTACAGAGCGGTTTAACATGTAAGTTGCTATATAGTGCACGCATAACTTGTACGTATAACGAAACGCAAAGCGGACTTGTGAGTGTTCATTTCTGGCGGACTTGTGAGTGTTCATTTCTGGTCATACCTTTTTGCATAAAGCTTTTTAGCACTGAGAATGGTGAACGTCAAAGTGGTAGTGTCATCTTCCGGCCTGGGCGTTGTAATCCGTACTGTGGGGCTACCGTACTTTGTGAAACAGTAGTTCATACAGGGTTCATCGGTATTTCCCATGAGCGGCGCTGTGCGGTAGACTGATAAGTAAGGACAAGTTTCTGAATCACATGAGCAATCTATAGCTCAATGTAAAAATGGTCAGTCGAATGCATGATGAACGATAGGGATGCGTCTGTTACCCCTTAGTGGCGCACTTTTAGCAAAAAGGGTCATTGTGTGAATGAGTATCCCACAACAAACCTGACCAACCGAACCAGATTTTTTTGTGTATTCGAAAGATACGGGTATCATTTTTCCGAGAAGCAACGATAAGATGGCATCCCTTTCCAGTCTTTCTCATTTCGGAAGTTGCGCTCTGTTGAGAGGTGAGGGTAGGCTGTCAGGCAATCAGAATCACTCAATCTCCTAACCTCTAGTAAGCAGGTGTACCGCATCAGCCTCCAAAGATCACCACAAACATGAAGATTCTACAAGGCGGTCCTACATGTAAGTTGCAATCTTTGGGTATCCAAAATATCTACGTACCAGCCGGCTTTGCCGGCTGATGCCTGCACGCCTTCTTCTGAGGTAAAGAATGGATTTGCTGAGCGGGCCCGGCTCCGTTGCACTTATCCTTCTCCTCACCGGCTTTTCTTTTATACAGATAGTCAATAATCTTTGACCAATATGTTCATACGAGTGCACTACATGATTCTTTTATATAGTGAGATTGTAAACAATCACACATTGCCTCAAAGTGATACCAAAACATGGATTTTATTCGCGACTCTGCTAGCGGTTGATCCTTCCTCTATTCACCTTATCGCTTTCATTGGCGCTTTTATTACCACACTTGTGATGAGTTTCTACTAAACGCACTCTATGCTTCCCCTCCCGTACTCTCCCTCACTAATCCCACCCACCCACATTATACCCTCCCCACTCCCACTTGCCCCACCCACTCCCCATCCCGGCCGCTGCACGTGCTCACGTCCACCTGCCACGCGAGCAGCTCGTGCAATGGTTTGGAGTGCACTACATGGTTCTCTTATATAGTGCAGGGTGTTATCACAATCAAAACATTGGATTGATACATCTGCACCAACTGGTTTCGCCACCGGCTAGCGGTCGTACACTCTCCTACACTGACGTGTTTGAACCCGTGAAGCATTTTGCGGACGGACATACATACATACATACATACATACATACATACATACATACATACCGACAAACTGACACACAGATTTAGTGTTTATAGAATCCCTTATCCTTACTCCATTACATTCTATAAACCACTAACTCTGATGTGTCGGTTTGTCGGTATGTATGTATGTATGTATGTATGTATGTATGTCCGTCCGCAAAATGCTTCACGGGTTCAAACACGTCAGTGTAGGAGAGTGTACGACCGCTAGCCGGTGGCGAAACCAGTTGGTGCAGATGTATCAATCCAATGTTTTGATTGTGATAACACCCTGCACTATATAAGAGAACCATGTAGTGCACTCCAAACCATTGCACGAGCTGCTCGCGTGGCAGGTGGACGTGAGCACGTGCAGCGGCCGGGATGGGGGAACTGGCCCTGGGGCAAGTGCGGAATGGGGAGGGTATAATGTGGGTGGGTGGGATTAGTGAGGGAGAGTACGGGAGGGAAAGCATAGAGTGCGTTTAGTAGAAACTCATCACGAGTGTGATAATAAAAGCGCCAATCAAAGCGATAAGGTGAATAGAGGAAGGATCAACCGCAAGCAGAGTCGCGAATAAAATCCATTTTAGTATCACTTTGAGGCAATGTGTGATTGTTTACAATCTCACTATATAAAAGAATCATGCAGTGCACTCGTATGGACATATTGGTCAAAGATTGTTGACTGAAAGAAAAGCCGGTGAGGAGAAGGATAAGTGCAACGGAGCCGGCCCGCTCAGCAACATCCATTCTTTACCTCAGAAGAAGGCGTGCAGGCATCAGCCGGCAAAGCCGGCTGGTGTAAGGATAAAGAGCCCGAGGCGGCTTGTGAATCTCCACCTCTAGCCATACCTCTGTTTGCATTGAGCCTTTTAGCACAGAGAGTGGTGAACGTCGAAGTAGTGTCATCTGCCTGCGCGTTGTAATTTGTGCTGTGGGAGCTACCGTACTCTTGTGAAGCAGTAGTTCCCAGTAGGGGTTCGTCGGTATTTCTCAAGAGCAGCTCTGTGCTTCGGATTTGTCAGTAAGGACAAGTTCCTGACTTACATGAGCAGCCAATAATTCAATAAGGGTGGTCATGGTAATGGCAGGAAAGTCGGCAATATCAGATTCTTGTTGTAGTGACACACATAAGCAGGTTGTAGGTGGTTTCTGCGTTCAACACCTCGAGCATCACTCAGCTCTTAAGGTTACTACCGCAAGTGATACGTCATTTGCAATGTAGCCCTTGTCGCGGCTCCATTAGGTGGAGGCAACGTTTCGCACCTACGCCGGAATAAAGCGAGCGTGCCACATAACTCACTTGAAGACTCACACACACTGAGGATGTATGTGACTAGCAGGCCCCCAGCTGTCGAATAGCGGTTTCCCCCTTCAAACATGCGCAGGAATGGAGATACAGGACCTTGAAACACGCTAGTTCGTCCATGCTCCGCCCAATGCCTTTTTGCGGAGCAGTTTCCCGTCCTTCAACATCCGTCGTAAGACGCGTGTCGCGTGCGGCTCCTTGACACTTTGCCAAATCCTTTAATTGCGCTTTCAAATACAACTAAAGCGCAATTTCCTGATGCGGATGACATTGGAAGTGCTGCGAAATAAGAACAGAAGATGATGGCGAGGGTCAGAACTTGAAAGCAACTATGCCACTTCTGCAACATCCCTCGGAGGCCGCGTATTTCCACGAAACATGAAAATAAAAACGGCATACTCGTTAGTTTAGTACAATAAAACGCATTTCCTGATGCGAATAAAATTTGAGGTGTTGCTCATGCTTCAATCCATGTCCAAGGAGATGAAGATGACACAGGCAGAAATGAAGCACCGATGTAAATGTAAATAAAACAAAATGAAAAAATCAAGGAAAGGCAAATTAGTTAAAGTCGCCTGTAAATTTCTACGATCCGGCGCCAAAGCCATAGAAGTATAATACTTAGAATAAACGAGTGGGACGTTGGGCTGTTTTTATTCTCTTGTTTTGTGGGAATGCGCGGTCTGATGGATACTGCAGATGCAGCCGAGTTGCCTCGTTCAGCTCTTGGCCCTCCTTATCAATCTTCGTTCTTATTTTGTACACCTCCACATTGTATCCTCATCACAAATTCGTTTACTGTATTTGAGAGCGCAATTAAAGGACTTGGCAGAGTGCCAAGGAGCCGCACGCGACACATGCGTTTACGACGGATATTATGAAGGACGGGAATCTGCGCCGCAAAAAGGTCTAAGGCGGAGCGACAGAGACATTAGCGTTTCCGTCCTGTATCTCCATTCCTGGCATGGGCTGGCTGTCTCATAACACCTCATGTGATTAAAGCTACCATAGTTCTTTAAAGAGAGCGTCCCTCATTTGTTGTTTCCACGCCCTCTCTGATATCTAGCGACCCTAATGCGGATGGCGACTTACTAGTTCGTAATCAAACATGCGAGAGATTAGCGTGCTCGCTAATGGATCGCCACCCCACCACCTGGGATCAACAACGATCAACATATTTCTGTATAGTTGCTTCTTGGTGCGTACGGCTTGTTCTGCATAATAACTCTCATCCACTTCGTACTTCAGAGTGAAGTGTACGGAAAAACAGCTGATACACAACAAGTGAGAACTGGCGGCCCACCTTCTCATCGCCTAGGCACGAACCACACCTCGTGTGCGGGTCCTGTTATAGGCATATCCGATCATTTTTTTTTGCATTTTTCTTCACTAGTGAACTACTTGCTAGCTTGTTGTCACCGTCTGAGCCCCATAACTCATGAAATGAACGCGAACGCTGCCTTTAAGCGCTATGTACCTCTGAAGGGAAGACTCTAGTGAGTTTTGCCATGTCATGTCGACTAGTATGCACCTACTCAGCGAGGCAGCTCAAGATATTCGTCAGGCCTAGGCACCGTAGGTCAATTTCAGCTTTTCACTCTACCCTCTTTCCAGAACTGTATGGCGAGGTTTGGCAGCCTCGTAACACGACGTGCTGATTTCGCCCGGAAGCGAAGCCTTTGACCATGAGACAACACAGCGCGTAAAAAAAGCTAACCTGGAATCACCTGAAGTGGGCCCCATTCATATCTGTCCCACATCTATCTTGAAGACAGCTCCCGCGATGGCCGTTCACAAACTGTAGAACTTAGAACCGTTAGGTCATGTTGTGAGTACAGTACTCCGAAAGAAAACAAGCAAAAGAACCCGCTGATAATGCCTCAAAAAGACCTCATGTGCGGGACTGGAAATGGACGAGTTATTCAAATTTTGATCGAGCTCTTCGAAACTAATCGTCACTTGCTGCGACTCATTCTCCAAGGCATATTCGATAAGATTAGCAATTATCACCGCTAACGAATCTTGGTAATGAAAAAATGATTGAAGTGGAACTTGTTGACTCCGCCTTTATAGGAGTCACCTTATCGTTGCTGAGCTGACGTGCTTTTATCAAGCGCGTTTGAGCCGCGAAACAGGGTTATCCTCTGTAATCACAAGCCATCGTGTACTCTAATGGGTTTCTGCACCTTGGTTGATCGCGAACGCTGTCTTTAATATCTTTACTTGAACTCTTCGTGCAGTCATCGGAGTACATTGTTGTTACACACTCTTCGTGCAGTGATAAATGTGATTTACTGCTGCTTTTCGATAAAAAGTTACGGAGAAGTGATAATATGTTGGAAACTCAGGAAGGGGTAAGTGTGACGGGAGGGTGTCATCAGTTGCGAAAATTTTTCCAACATTCAAGACCTGCCCCTTTCATAAGCCATTGCGATTCTCTGAGCGCTGGGACGATTGCACTGCAGAGCGTGCGTTAGCCAGGTTTCAAAGTTGCCGTAAGCAAGCTATACTAAAAACTTCGGAGAACTTTGCGTTAATAACCTCAGCGAGAACATTCACAAGGTTACTTGTGCGCATAATTACTTTTTCAGACTGCGTTCTATGGCTCTCTTTCAACGTTCTCATCCCTTCGTTTGCTGAAGCTAAGGCCTGCTACACCAGGGATATTAAATGGATAAATATAGACGAGGGGGACTATCAAGATCCTGTACCAACTGACGAGGTGAGGATTTCCAGCACCAGTTGAATAACAGCTTGTTTTCGTAAGGCAAGTCCACCAATTTTTGATCTTCATAAAAAAATCAAAGCACAACGGTCTAATTCAAATGCATCTATTGAATTTCAGTATGATGAAGAAATACGTGTTCGCGACGACAGTATAGTCTGTGTGGTAACTGGAGACTACACAGTAGAAAATAGCCAGATCAAGGTAGAAGAATATGTATTCTCGTACCGATTCGAAGAGGTACAGTTAGACGATTCATCAACCTCTTTGTACTTGTTTTCCAGTAAAGCCCATCTTTTCTTTGTGAAGACCGTCTCTTCTGACGCTTCATTCACGAACAACGGCTGATTCGTTCCCATCGCAGCATTTTGTTCACATTCAGTGTTTTGGAACTAGTCGGTACTTCCTAACTACTGAGCAGAACTCCTTCACTAATACTTTTTCTTCTTGTGGATTTCGCTCTGTGGCAGTTATTGATACCTTCAGCGGATTCAAGACGAAGGTGTGTGACTAGCGCAAAGCCGCATGCGTGTTCTCATCACTCCCCGAGGGGTCAAGTTGACCTACCGATGGATTCCCATTTGACCGATCCCTTCCATGCGATAAATGTGAACGAAAAGAATAAACCGCATTGCGAGTCAAAAGAAATCGGAAAAAGGTAATAGACACGCTATGTATAGGAAAATGGCAGAGAAGCGAAGTGTAACAGTGGGACACTTGCGGAAAGCATTTGGTCTGCGCGACAATTCCGGACGAGCTCCTCGTTGGCATCGTGCCAATAACCTCTAGGTAGATACGGCTGCACGAATGTACTCATATATCCATGCAAAACAGTAGCCGCTTCATATCGTCCTTTACTTCATATTGTTCTTCGCAAATGATGGGATACAGGCATATGCACCGGTTGGAATTTGTGGTAAGGCGGGCGGGTGGGTCTCCGGGTCGGTATGTTGCAGCTTGGTAGGACGCCACGAGGGTGTCTTTCTGGGAGAGGCGCGGCGCCTGCTATTCATCGTGCGCTCCTTGTTCATTAATCGCGCCACTTGCCTTCACTTGCTCGGAGTGAGAGGAGCAAAAAGAACCGTTGCTGCCACTACTAAGTTGGCGAATAAGTCTAATCACTCTATAAAGCTGCACGAGCTGCTGGCGTGACAGTTGGACGTGCGCTCGTGTGAGGTTAGGTGGGTTGGGGGGAGACCAAGTACCCTGCTTCCTCTGCTCTCTCTGCATCCTTCTCCCTTCAAGGCTCAGCCAACCTGGGCACGTGCAGAGGTGTAGGCAGGGGAAGAAGTTGGGTTAGAGGGTACGATGGGGGGGGGAGGATGCGTAGCACACGCTTGAGAAGGAGCACGCAGCAAGAGAAGAGGTTACAACCGCTAGTGAAACTGCAAGCTAATCAATCTATTTTGTAAAGGAGACTCTTCCTACTCTATGTCTTCTTCGGGCTAAGTGTGTATGTGAGTATGTATGCATGTTTGTCCGTCTGCAAAATGTTCATGTTATTCAACATGTAACTGAAAAGAGAACGCGTATTCAACATCCTACTAATATTAGGTCATCCCATTCAAAAGTGCCGTCGGTTTTATTCGAATAAAACAAAGAGGAGAATAGATAAAAAGTAATATTTTGGCTTCAAGTTAAGTAAATCCCTCCTTCACCAATGACCCGCTCCCAGTGCCCCGAAAGCCTTTGGACCTCTGGTACCTTCGATTTTTCAAGCGAATGACAAAGCATTGTAGCGTATGCCGTAGGAGAGCTCTCGACTGACGAGAACAATTGGAATCGCTCGGCTTTATGAGGGGCGAATGGGGCGATTGAACCCAGGTCTCAGTATTGTTTGTGTCCCAGCACTGCCCTACAATACAGTTACTCGGGGTCTGGCACTATGACGAGCAACGGTGGCCTTCTTGTAGTTGTGTGGTATCATCCATTTGTCGATCTGATTGCCGAGGAACAGGCAATATACACCGACAGCGACGATTTTATTCTCTGTATAGAGCCGCCTAAAAGCCTCAGTGTAGGAATCCTTCGCTATGATGATCATCCACTTGCGCCCACGTAACTCTTCATGGTAGAACTCGGGCGGCTTCTCATCTGCATTCATACAAAATTGACGATTGTGAGTTTCGGCTCGAGGTCCAAGACCACCCATATTTCATCTAGGGCCGGGGTGCGTTTTCACAGTCGTGAATGACATCTCATGCTGAGAACATTACTGCTAGAGGCACAGAATAGGTACTGCGTTCGTGCTTCTACAAGAAAATTAGGTACCCATGCGCACACCCTCTTGACCATCCTCAGTTTATCGGACATAACTCGGGCAGCAGTTGCAGCTGGGATGTCAGTCACGCGGGGAAGCTCGACAAAGGTCCAGGCTCTGTGATCAGACATTCGCTTGACTTCATCCACCCTTTTTTCTTGTGCAGGATGAACATTATGGGACCATCCACGACAACAAATTTTTTCCTTTCTTCCTTCTTCGGGCTCCTGAACCAAACCTTCCACCTATTTCGAGAACACCATTACACACAACTACTGGTCCGGCGCCGGTCGAATTTGAGCAGCGCAGTTCCCTATCCCCTTTGTTTTTCTGCCGATTCCTCATTATGTCACAGCACTTTTGAATGGGATGCCCTAATATAATCGGTTATGTTGGTATATGTGTTGCCTCTGTTTGTCACGAAATTCATAGCACCTGAAGAATAACTTGGAGAGGTCGGGTCATGGTGGAGATGGGTAGAGCATGGGACAAAACCTAGGTAGCACCCATGACCCATGGTAAGCCCCGCCCACAGTGGGCGGGGCGTGCGTCAAAAGTTAGCGATGTCACTGAAAAAAAGTCATAACTCGGTTCCAGAGCAGTCCCGAGATGAGGAAACAGTGCAGTAAGTTAACAAAGGCCTGACCGACCAAACAGAGGAGACACACTCGAAATGGGCGGGGCGTACTTGAGATGGGCGGCGCTTCCCGTGTCACTGAAAAATCACCATAACTTGGCTACAAAGCAGCTCGGAGACTGGAAAAAGTGGAATTAGGTTAGCACTGGGTTGGCACACCAAATGGAGGAGAGACACCCGAAATGGGCGGGGCGTACTTGAGATGGGCGGCGCTTCCCACAAAGGTCGGTAACTCGGTCCCCGAAAATGTTTAGGGATCGCAGAAAAGTCCATGACGAAGACTAACGTCTGGCAAGAGTCCACCATGTTTACGGCGTGCTGAGGCCCGCCTACAGTGGGCGGGGCGTGCATTTGAGCACGAGGAACAGTATAAAAAGTCGTAGTTTGGTCCTAAAGCACTGCAGATGGTGCCAAAAAGTGGATTATGGTCCCCAAGTGATCAAATGTAAGAATGTGCGAGGCACTCCCGTTGTGGGCGGAGCCTGCACCGAGGTGGGTGGAGCCAAATTCGGAAAGAATTCGCAAAATGGTTCCAAAGCACTCCAGACACCGGGAAAAAGTAGTTTAAGATCAGCGAGGGGTTATTAGTTGAGAAGCGCGAGGCATACGTTGTGGGCGGGGCGTGCCCCGAGGTGGGTGGAGCCAAATTTAAAAAATTCGCAAAACGGTTCCAGAGCACTCCAGACACCGGGAAAAAGTGAGGTCATCGAGGGGTCACCGGTTCACAAGTGTAAGGCATACCTGTTGTGTGTGGAGCGTGCGTCAAGGTGAGCGGGGCCAGCCTTAAAAATTCCTCAAGCGGTTCCAGAGCACTCCAGGCACTCCAGACCTCTATGTGATACGGCCCGGCTTTGCGGGGCGTCGCGCCTACCTGCATTCGTATGATCAAATGCTCGACTAATACCCGGCTTTTCTCTCATCTGTCCACTTGATCAACGCTCCTTACCACCATCATGCACCGTAATAGTGTTGAAAATAGCAGGTATGGTGCTATTGGTGAAATAATGTTGATCATCCGTTCAGATGAAAGAAAAGCCGAATATTAGGTGGGTATTGAAATGTGTGGAAGAAGCTAAGCGCGGAGCCGCGCCCGCTCGACGAAGCCGTGCTGTATCTCAGAAGGAGGCGCGCCGGTGTCAGCCGGCGAAGCCGGCTGGTGTAACTGAAAAGAGAAGGCGACGGCTAGCCAATCTAGGAACCTTTCGGCGCAGATGTATCAATTCAATGTTTTGATTGCGATAACTCCACTATATAAGACAATCACTTCGAGCCATTGCACGGGCTGCCCGCGTGGCAGCTGGACGCGAGCACGTGCATTGGGAGAGGGTAGGGAAGGGCATGGGGAAGAAGGTAGGGCGATTGGAGGGCGGGCGAGGGAAGTGTGGTTAATGGGCTGTGACAGCTGGACGTGAGCGCAATAGTTGAAGAAAGGATGGTCTAACTACTAGCAGAGCTTGCCGTGAGCGTGTGGATGGATCAGGGTAGGGGAGGAATAGTGGCACTGACTGTACGAATGGGGAGCGTATAGTGTGTTTCAACAAGAGCACTTACAAGGGAAGTCGTTCAGGGCGTAATGACCTTTTTTGAAATGGTTTTGTGCATACTGTAGAGGCACATACGAAAACAAGTAAACTTAGGTTATTTTCGCAAACACAAATATAACACCTATTCTTGGCGTCCACGCAATTTGGCGACAGAATAGCGCTGAACGTTCCCTATATGGGTGTACATAACGAATTCAGTGGGAAGAAGATGTGGTCCCCAAATTGGCTATAATTGATACCACACCAGAATTTACTATATTCGCGATCAGATCCACTAGCCTATGAAAATCAACGTTCAGCAACAATCTTGTTCAGTGGTGCGTGAAAATCGAGATAGTTGAATAGCGCTGACTCATGCGGTATAGCTACTCAGAATGTGCCCATAAATGGCGAAATATCCGAGTTATATTCATGCGCAGACAAAGCGAGAACAACCATGGAACTAACGTTCCACTACTGCTGTGACCCGCGCTATGGGCTTGGTGACCCTCACCTTCTGACGCCTCTTATTAGATTTTATCAGCTCACTGAATTCCTGTCCCTTTCCTATATCACTGCTTGCAATCATCTTCCTACAATTACTGGGTCGGTGCTATGAATTTCGTGACACACACACACACACACACACACACACAAGATCGGACCAACCAGCAGCAGCACACACACCACACAACACACACACACCACACCCAACACACACACACACACACACTTTATATTGTACAGGGGGGGTGCAAGAAAAGCGGATTATACAGGGGGAGGGACGTGGATACGAGTACCAGGGCGGAAGATACCCAAGATGTTCCTCGATAAGCAGGAGCAGGCTCTCGCCCATCACCTTCATGTACACCAAAATATGAAGTCTCCAGTCGCAGCCTGACTGGAGAAGACCTTTGGAATTCACGTCACCTCCAAACAGCTGCGAAACTTCTTGTATGGAGTCACCCATGGACAGCTACCTGGAGACCAGCACTTATGATTTGGAGGACCTCCAACGTCGAGCAGCTCTGACAACGTCGCTATGGCCCAGGATATCATCTAAACCGCTCGCCAAGGCGCCGGTTGATGGTATGGACCGGCGGTTCCTAAAATGAGAAGACCGATATTCTCTTTGTGAGCCCCGGAATGGAAGTGAGCACTGACGGTTACATCGACTCCTCGTAGAGAAAATCCTACCTTCTTGGAGACTTCGTACTGCTGCAGGATTGGGTGCCTCCACACGGAATCGATGGGCGTTGGAAAAACTCTTGCCTACTTGGAATGGAAGGGCGTTGAGTACCTGAAGAAGACAGAATATGTAAGTGTGTCACCTGGCCTAAGCCCCCTCAATTACACGGTTCGGGCGGAGCTCAACCGGGTGGTCACATTGGTGGAGGAACCAACGATCTCGCTGAACTCAGGCACCGAACCATGGTTGCGTGGCAGAATCTCTCGATGGCGCTGTTCCAGAAGACTGTGGCGGAGCATCATGATAGTATACACTATGCTGTTGAATATGGTGGTGTTTCATTCAGAACTCAATTAAGTGTAACTTAGAGCGCCTTGAAAGTCATGGAAGAGAGGTGTCTTTTTTGGCCCCGCTCTATACAGTAATACCAGTCGGATCGCCCGCTGACGCCGAGCTCTCCTCCTTCTCTTTAGCCCGGCTTCGCCGAGCTGGCCTGGCTTCGCCAGGCGCGCTCCATAATGGAAACGGAACTCTTCCGATTACTGGGCTGCTCATACGGCGCTGTAATGTCGAATCGTATCATCTAGAGTAAGCCTGCGAATACTGCACCCCTTAGCCTTAGTACACGCTTATATTTGCGGTGCGCGTAGTAATGCCATTGAATACATAATCTGCAGATATAGATACAAAATGCGGCTGATAAATACACAGCAATATGGACCGCTCAGTAGAAGAACAAATTCTGTTTCCATTACCTGCACTGGAAGACCTACCGATGAACGCTTCCCTTTGAATTACCATGCAACCCGCTTGCTGAAGTACAAATAATGGTAGGCACTAGACCCCTTTACTATTCGTTCTCTTCAGTAATCGGAAGTTTAAAAATGAGAAAACCATAAAAAGCTATTGAACGTAGTACCCGGGTTCTCCTCGAATTTCCTTGGGTTTCCTGTTTCAGGCGAACTACATACCCCCCCCCTGCTCGTCGACATGGGCATTATATATAGCAGGATAGTGGGATCGATTCGTTCATTTTTAGTGCTATCAGAGACAGGGTACAGCATCGTTGTGCGAAACCCATAGGGGGGGGGTCGTAATCTCAAGGGTCAC
>MU913609.1:0-10861 GCA_036418165.1 Cooperia oncophora | reverse complement strand
ATTCAGAATCGTAGTGGCTTATTGAATGCGATGTGGCCTATACAATGACTTGCGGTGGCCAGCCGATGTACAAGTCAGTGTTTTATCCTCCCAGACGAATCTGGTACCAATTTACCGTCCCCGGAGGGTAGAAGGCTTGGTTGGCCTGGGCGGGTGTCGACCCGGGATTCGAACCCGGCGCCGCGCGAGTGGTAAGCGCGCCACTTGTCACTACACCACCTCCGCCTCCGTTACTGAGTGGAGTACTAATTACGACTCCCCCTCTCCGAGCGGCCAAATACGACCCCCTGTTGGGAAATCCCCATCAACGATGTGCCGCTCGTGTTTTGCTGGATAAACACGAGAGAATCAAAAGCCTGTGCATGTAGCATTTTGACTTGGGGATGAAACTTAATCGTGTGCCATGTGAAGTCATATGGTCCTCGAAGAGCTCATTGGGTGGATGCCTATCCTTCAGTCAGGCTTTCCCCACTACTTTTTGCTGTTGTCATGGATGGCATCTCGGGAGATCTCTGTAAGGAAGTTCCTCGGACACTGCCTGAAGCTGATCTGATGACGTCGTGGACGTTGGACTCCGCCCAACAGTCAAAAAGACTGATTACTTGACAGCCGAGCCAAATTAGACCCGGATTCATGAAGATCAGTGACCAGGTGCTTAATCGTACGGAAACATTCAAATATTTCGGATCAGCAACTGCGTTTGCCTAAGAACGCACCTGAAGGAAGGTATTCCACCAGATTCCGTTTGGATGTAAGCTGTAGAGGAGGACAAGGAGGAAGAGAATATGAACGACTTTCACTCCCTCCGAAGCTAGGATCGTTAGTCAGTGCCGCTTGGGTTCTAATACAGTTTATATCATTGCAACTGTCGGGTCGCAATCAGCGGTTGCTACCCGCGTCGCTTCCACCAGTGGTTGATTTCTTCCTGGACCGAGGCGCTGTTTGTCGACGGGGGGCATTTTGTATTATCATTGCTTCCCTAGTTCCGGTTTACAAATCTCACTCTGGTAAAACTTGTGAACGCTTGTGAAGCTGGAGCAAGATCGTCTAGCCACCATCCTAAAACGTGTCAACTCGAGAAAAGGCTACCTAGATGGGTCGGCACATCTATGAAAAGCCGAATGCCCCCCCCCCCCCGTCGACAAACTGCGCCCTCAATCGATCTTTACCCGATCGCCATTGGTAGAGCAAGGCAGCCGGACGCGGAGCTCGAACCGCGCCGCTCACGCCGGCTCCGACAGTCCGCAATGATGAGGCACTGTGCCGTATCAAGCAATATTGTCAAACCAGTCGGATCGCCTGCCTTCGGTAGGCGATCCTCCTTATGCGTGTGAAGTGGGTCCCCGGCCATCCAAACTGAGGGCCAGTCGGATCGCCCGCCTTCGGCGGGCGATCCTCCTTATGCGTGTGAAGTGGGTCCCCGGCCATCCAAACTGAGGGCCAGTCGGATCGCCCGCCTTCGGCCCCGGCCATCCAAACTGAGGCCCAGTCGGATCGCCCGCCTTCGGCGGCGATCCTCCTTATGCGTGTGAAGTGGGTCCCCGGCCATCCAAACTGAGGCCCAGTCGGATCGCCCGCCTTCGCTACAGAAAAAAATTTTTTTGCAATTCCAGAACATTACCGTTTCACATTTGGTATATATCCCCCCTGGAAGTATGTGGGTATTTGAGTTGGTGTCAGGGCACAGCATTGGTTGGGGAATCCCCATAGGGGGGGTCGTATTTGGCCGCCAGGAGAGGGGGGGGGTCGTAATGAGTGCGGTAGCCAGTATCGAGCAGCGCAAAGGTGTCAGTGAGTCCTGTGTAGCGGAACTTGCTTTGTAGAGAACTCGGATATGTAAAAAAAATAGAACCATCAAACTAATCCTGAAATAACTGGAAATTATTAATAAGTCGACATCATCTCGTAAGTGACTAAACAGTACAACTCATACTCTGGTTCGCTGCGGATGATGGGGCGTGTCCGCGATCGCGCTTGGCGCTGAGCCAACCTGTTTTTTTCGACAAACGACAGGACTACCATATCGTTCGTATCAGACGTTTTCCAGCACTTGGTCTCCTTTATCGGAGTCAGCAATTGGCGGAAGGCAGGGATAGCCGAGTGGTTAAGAGTGTAGACTCATAATCTCACTCTGAGCCACGAGTTCGATCCCTGCCGAGGCACAAACCTGCCTTGCAAAAATTGCAAAAATGGGGACGATACCAGCGTCAGGCCCAGGTTGACAGGCTGATGGAGGAACCCGTCACAACAACCATGACAAGTCGCAATAGAATCAGTGTAAAAGCTAGGACGTCACCCGGAAGTGGCGCGCAGAACCCTCGCCCGAGTTCTGTGGTCAGTATGCGAGGGCTACCGAGGGGTGAACGACCTCGGCCAAAGAAGCTAGTTCGAATTGGGACCCTGAACGTGGGGTCGCTTACCGGGAAGTCTCGTGAGGTTGCCGACCTCATGAGACGCAGGAATATCCAAGTCCTATGCCTGCAGGAAACGCGATGGAAGGGTGCGAAGGCCCGCGAGATTCGGAGAAGGTGTCAAACTCTTCTACAATGGAGCAGACACCAAACGGAATGGCGTGGCCATAGCGGTGGCAGAATCCCTCAAGGACTGCGTCTCCACTGTGAACAGGATCAGTGACCGGATCATGGGAGTGAGAATGGACACGAAGGAGGGGTACTGGACAGTACTGACCGTGTACGCACCACAATCCGGTTGCTCTGAAGCCGAAAAGGATGAGTTCTACCTGACCCTGGACGAGGCCATAAGATCGGTTCCGGAAGAGGACTATCTCACCATAGCTGGAGATCTGAATGGCCATGTTGGGAGGGACAGAAGGGGTCTAGAAAGGGTGCACGGAGGTCAAGGAATAGGGACAAAGAACGCTGAGGGAGGACGAATCCTTGACCTAGCCACAGCCCACGACTTAGCAATCTGCAGCACCTTCTTCGCGAAAAGGAGGACCCAAAAGGTAACCTACAGCAGTGGAGGGAGACAAACGGAAATCGACCATGTCCTGGTCAGAAGATCGTCTCTCAAAACCGTCAAGGATATCAAGGTACTGCCTGGGGAAGAGCTGGGCCCTCAGCACAGGCCTCTCCTGGCAGACATCGCCATAGACCTCCCCAAGAAGACGAGGGTGAGAGCAGAGCGGAGAATTCGGTGGTGGAAAATGGGCAGGGTAGAAAAGGATAGCCTCGGCCGAAGAATACTGGAGGCTGGGCACATGGGCCAGTCCAGGACACCTGGACCTACGCAGCAGAGGTCATCCTACAGTGTGCAAGGGAGGTCCTGGGAGAGACGCGAGGTGGTATCAGAGAAGACAGCCTGGTTCTGGAACGAGGAAGTCCAGGAGGATCGTCAAGCAGAAGAAGGAAGCATACAAACGCTGGCAAAAGACACGGAGCCCAGAAGACTACGCTGCCTACAAGAGCTGCAAGCGACTCGCTAAGGCGGCCGTTGCTAAGGCCAAGAATACGGAAATGGACGCCCTGTACGACAAGCTGGAAGGCCGAGAAGGGGACAAGTTCGTCTTCCGCCTGGCTAAAGCTCGGCATCGCGCAGCTCAGGACATCAGGGTCGTAAAGACTGTGAAGAGCAGCAACGGGGCCATTCTCAGGAAACCAGCCGAAGTCAGGAAGAGGTGGGAAGAATACTTCGAGGGACTTCTGAACGAAGAATTCCCTCGCAAGGATAGCCCACAGATAGAGGCGACGGCAGGTCCCATCACTCCCTGGACGAAGGATGAAGTTCGCCGGGAGCTAGGGAGAATGAAAGTTGGGAAAGCAGTGGGTCCAGACGGGGTACCGATAGAGGCATGGAAGGCCCTTGGAGAGCATGGGGTGAGTTGGCTCACGCACTTCCTAAACAACGTAACAGCTGAAGAAGGATGCCGAATGCGTGGAGGAGCAGCACAATCGTTCCCATCTTCAAACAGAAAGGGGACGCGACGGAGTGCTCCAACTACCGCGGGATCAAGTTGACTCCCCATACCATGAAGCTGTACGAGCGCCTGGTCAACACTAGGCTGAGGGAACTTGTCCCTATCTCGCAGGAACAGTTCGGCTTCATGCCCGAGAGGTCCACCACCGATGCCATCTTCATCGCCAGACAGCTGATGGAGAAGTACCGAGAGAAGCGGCGACCCTGCTACCTAGCCTTCCTGGACCTTGAGAAGGCATTCGACCGCCTGCCAAGGCCTGTACTCTGGAGAGCGCTCAGAGAACGTAACGTTCCGGAACACCTCATCTCCATAGTGAAGGACATGTACGATGGGGCTAAAGCAGCTGTACGCACCCCTCACGGCTTGACAAAGGAGGTAAACATTACGGTTGGGGTACACCAAGGATCAGCCCTCAGCCCGTTCTCCTCCTGACTCTAGATGTCATGGCAAAAGAACTCATGGAGGGACCACTGAAAACCATCCTCTACGCTGACGACATCGCCCTGATAGCGGACAGCAGGGAGGAACTCCAGGACAAGGTGCAGCGGTGGCAGGATGTGCTCGCTGAGAATGGACTCCGGCTGAACGTAAAGAAGACCAAGTTCCTAAGCTCCGAAGAGTGCGCCGAAGTCATCGTAGATCGCCATGGCGAGAGCATCGAAAGGGTCGAGGATTTCCAGTACCTGGGGAGCAACCTAGCAGCTGATGGCAGCGTGGACCAGGCGGTGACGGCCCGAATCAACGCAGCCTGGATGAAATGGAGGGAGTCCACTGGCATCCTGTGCGACCGGCGGTGCTCGAGAACGCTCAAGGGCAAGGTGTACCGGGCTGTGGTAAGGCCTACAATGCTCTACGGCAGTGAGTGCTGGCCTATCTGCAAGAACCATGAAAGGCAGCTCCACTCAGCTGAAATGAGGATGCTGAGATGGGCCTGCGGCTGGACACGACTCGACAGAGTCAGAAACGAGGACGTCAGAGCGGTCACACAGACGGCTCCTATCCAGCTGAAGGCACGAGAGCAGCGACTGCGATGGTACGGTCATGTACTGAGGAGGCCCGAAGACCACCCAATAAGGAAGGCATTGGAACTCGAGGTAGAGGGCAAGCGACCACGAGGAGCCCCAAAGAAAAGATGGAGGGACGTCATCAAGAGGGACCTCACTGAAGTGAAAGCCACAGCAGAAGATGCAGTGGATCGGAACAAGTGGCGACGTCTAATAAGAACAGCGGACCCTGCGACGGCGCGGGACTAACGCTAGGGAGAAGAAGAAGAAGAAGAAGAAGAGCAATTGGCGGAGCACAGATCTGGCGGCGTCGACACGGACACGCTACATCATCCGCAAGGGAAAACACTGTAAACAAGTGCACGCCATTCGCCATGGACCTCCCTGAATCCTACAGACATATTTGCTCGCGTGAACAGACATTACGCTCCTACAGCCTATTTTATTTGCCTACAATAGCAGTAGAAATCTGACGACAGGCTATAGTCCGTTCTTTATCGTACATGGTAGATATCCCATCACGTGGAGTGACATCCTCCACGAATTGCCAACGCGTCTTCCCGTAGCACCGGATGATGTGGCCGATCACTTCGCCGTCGGTCTGAAAGAAACAATAATGGAAGTCGGATCCGAACTAGCAAGAAAATCTGCGCAGTACAAAGTGGGATACGACCTACTTCACAAGGTAAACAAGAAGGACATTTCCACCGGAGATCTTGTGCTCTTGCACGACGACACCGTTCGTCCTAAATTAACAAACCAGTGGAAAGGCCCTTACAAGGTTGAAGAAGTCAACCGACCTAACATTACCATTACTAACATAGTGGGTCGCCCCACGCGACAGATTGTACATGTTAATCGACTGAAATTATATGCTACAAGATCTGCATTGGTCACTGGTTCCTCGCAAAACCAACAACCAACACCTTTATCCAAGGAAAAGGAAGCAGTGAACAAAGCAAATCAACCAATATTACGACGTTCGCGTCGAATTCAGGAAAGGAGATTGTCTTCAGCGGAACCAGATCAGTGATCTGGAGAGTACTGCTAGTCCCTTCCAGGACAGCTAGCTACTCATGGGTCAGTTTGAATTCCTTCTTAAGCCGCTGTCGCGAAATATATCTATCCAAAATTCTTTGAAATGGCGAATTCAAAGAACCTTTCCTAAGGCAAGCGACTTTTGTCAAAATAATAAAACAGTAGTTTCAAACATAAGTTAAGCCCCTATACTAGTCGAACGTGTGCTCTGTAGAGAGACTAGTATCTGTATCGTTCTAATTCATATGATGTATAATTGGAATCATCAAGCTGAAGACATTGCATGTCGGCAAGCTATCATCCACTACTGATTTTATTATGTCACAAAGTCAAAAAAGGGCTCATACATATCGATTAATGAATATCATTTGATAAGAAATTGTTTAACTCATAAGTCAAAACTATGTGATGTAACTTCTGTAATCTAATATAATATAATCAATCTAAATCTAATATAATCACAGGATGTCTTAGAAATAATGTATAACATTAAGTAGTAGAATAGGTCACTAATCACATTGTTAACTATTATTCACCCCTCACAACAAGATCTCTTATGCGCTCTAGTGTACTCATTTCCTTTTACTGTACACCCCAGCAGCTCGAGGACGAGCTTTCTTCTACGGAAGTGAGTGGCCGCCATCAACACTAACGTTGTCAATCTTCTCATACAACACCCATATTATCGACATGTTAGTGTGTGACTAGTCTTCCAACACAGTATCACCACTTATATCTTTCTTTTGGCGTAATAGTCCATTTTTGTTGAACGTGAAGCATTGACACCGCTCCTCTTATGTTCTATCACATGTCACTTCACTCCTGTATGTTCGTTCGCATAGACTGTCACTGATAAGGCAGTCGATACTGTTAACTAAGAAGCAAAGCTCGAGGACGAGCTTACCGAACGAATGGAGATGTCGTGTCCTCGTGGAAGTGGTCAGTGCAGCGCGGAGGTCACCAGCCGTGCCACCCAGGTTTACGATGGACGTTACAACGCCCACGGACGATACTGGATGGATACTGGAGGACGAGTCAGTCGTTTGCCTAGTCACCCTCTCGGCTGCCCCATTTACCCTCTCTCTATTTTATACATATGTAGATAAGTATGTCTAGCCCACGTGTTTATATAACGCCCACGGACGTTATATAAACTCGCGCTGTCCACTTGCGCCAAATTTTAGTGATTCTTTCGTGCTACCATTTTAATGATTTCTTTCGCGCTATCCACTCACGCTAATTTTAATAATTTCTTTCCGCGTTATCCAACCGATCGAATCGCGGTGTATAAATGCGGTTCAGGGTTGCTTAGATTCAGTATTATTATGTAGATATGTGTCACATATGTGCTTCTCAAGGTATCGCCTGGCCGACGGAATTGTTGCAGTGGCTCAAAAGAGACAGATGCTATTCGAAGGAGGTTTTCAAGTATGTGATGAAGTTAAACTCGTCTAGAGCGTTTTTTCTGGAAGTGGCTGTTGCAAAATTCAACAGATTTATTAATCCTTTCTAGGGACGCCTACCAACCGAGGTTTTCGATGCTAGAGTGTTGGAAGAATACATTTTGTTATGCTGTCAAGTAAGATTTCTTACCCATTTCACCTTCTTTTTCACACTTGCCTCTATACCGTTTTATTTGCAGGACGAAGCCGGTGGTTTCCGTGATAAGCCTGACAAGACACGATATCTTATCACACCTGTTATGTTCTCAGCGGTCTAGAATCCTACTCGTCGACTCGCGAACACTGAGGAGTCGCGATTTCCTCATTTTATTCTGTTCGAAAAATATGGTACGTTATGAAACTGAGTTGAGCGCTGAGCACGGGAAGACGGCACCGAAGTTGGAGTGCGTTTGTTGACGAACTAGAGCTCTTTACAGGTGCCCATCAACCCCGTGTTCAATCTCACTACTTTGAGCAAACAGTTCGCCGTAAGTTTTCTTTGGAAGAGGTCCTCGCTGAAAGTCGCTTTCCTTCGGAGGTGCACGTACAGTCAGCCGGGCTGTTAGAAAATGTGCTTCCCCAGTGAAATGCTGGCGCTTATTGGTGACTTTTGGTATGTTAGGCGCAAGTTTTGGACGCTAGGCAACTTTATCAATCATGCATGTCACCGCCTTCTTATTCATTTTTGATATCATTTTTGTTAAGTCGTTTCCTTTCACTTTTTCTATGCAATTGTTCTTATGCACTTATTTTGCGATCAGCATTCCTTTTTTCTTCAGGTTCTGATAATAAAATTATAATGAAAAAAAATGAAAAATGTGAACTTGTAATGGAAACAGGACCGAAATTGGAATCTTCGTGAAAAAAAAGTATCAATTAAACATCAAGAAGCTACACAAGCACAAGCATCCAAGTAATTTGAAAAGAATCGCGTGTTAGAAAAGAGGGAGAGATGGCGACGCAGGACTCGATCGAAAAGCGTTCATAAACTATGCGGAAGAGTGGAGACTGAACGTGATCGACACTGCACAAGGGGAAAACGAAAATAAACGAAGTGTTCTAACAAGGGAGGGGTAGAAGAATGTACGAGGACGTGGACAACAAAAAAAAATCTTTTTTTTTTTTAAATGAAACCAAGATATGTTCACTGAGCGAGGATACCGTGAATTTGACAATGGTAAAAGGGAAAAAAACGAAGGTTCGTTAAGCGTGTCGACGCGCGAAGAGCACGTAGCGTTCCGCAACGTGCCCTGAAACTAGTGTTATAAGGATGTGGAGAGATTTTGGGCGGGGTGGGGTCAGGTGAGGGGACATGATGATCGTAGCCAATGAGGGTCGTGAAAGTAGCCCCAGCGGCGCTAACTAGGGAGGTCGTTCAGGACGTGGAGCGCTTTTTGAAAACGGTTTTTTGCATGATGTGGGGTTACGTGCATGGAGTACCAAACTGGTGTTCATTTTTCCTGAACGCCTCTGGGAATGCCAAAAATGGAGTGAAAAAGAAGTCCATGGAAACCGACTGTTTTTGAGCCTGAATGGGCCTTAAAAAAAAAATTTTCTCGCAACTTCGGCCAGTTGCTGCCTATAGGGTCCTTATAAAGGTACTGGTATCGATGAGAAAAGTAGTCGCCAATGGGGTCCTACTTGGCTTGGCCTACTTGTGGCACGTAGTCCCTCAATTTGGAGCCAAGTCTTTCTCCCACTGGAGTCGCTATGTACATTCGTTTGAGGGACTTGCAGGGCCATTCTGACGCCAGATTGGGTTGATGTCAAGAATAAGTGTCAGAATCGTGATCAGGACCATCGATTACCCCTATAGGCAAACTTTCGGCCAAAAAATTTTTTTGACTTTTTTGAGTTGTGATAGACCGACCATTTGGTCGTCGGTGATGACCGGAGACCCACAACTTTGGAGCTGCGATGACGTAGCGATGACGTGGTGGGCCGCGGGGCAAGCCGAATCGCGGATTTGTTGCTCTTAAGGTCCATTCATACTTGGCATGGGCATGGGTGGCCGCAGAACAAGTGAAAAACCATCCTGGACATTGTCGACCCCCGCGACGGCTCGCTCAACGAAGATGTCGTCCTCCCCTACCAAGAGGAGAGACTCATCCGATTTCTTCATCAAATGCACCTGGAGGAATGATGACTATTTTGTTCTTTTTTTCGATGGCGTTTATGGTTGTTGCTAGTTTTTTGTTTCCGTACCACTGAATGAGGGTTTCGATAACCAGCAAAAGTACGACTTCAACAAAGTGACTCTTGAGCATAACCAATGCACAGACTCAAAAAAGTAAATTTTTTGGCTGAAAGTTTGCCTATAGGGGTAATCGATGGTCCTGATCACGATTCTGACACTTATTCTTGACGTCAATCCAATCTGGCTCAGAAATGGCCTGCAAGTCCTGTCATACGCTCCAGTGGGAGAAAGACTGGCTCCAAATTGGAGATAAATGGCACTAGAGCTGAAAGTAAATGCCATAGTCATGATCAGGGCATCGAATAACATAAGCTCAGCTTTCAGACAAGTTCTTGCTTAATGGTATGTGAAATCGAAATTGCTGAATAGCACCGACTACGGGCTATAACTATTTAGGATGTGCCTATAAATGGCAGATATCCGAGTAAAATTCATGGAAGCGACAACAACGGAAAATAAAAAATGCAAAAATACGCGCAGCCGAGGGGTCGAACCCATGCAACCGCCAACATCTTCCCACTTCTGCTTGAGCATCCTCACACCTGCTATCTCACTAGGCCATCGATGTTGAACCGGTACGTCACTTCGCTTGCTTAAGAGCGCCAATTCGAACTTGCCTGTCGACTCTTACTAACGTGCCACAAGTACAGACCCATCTACGACTCTGCACTTTTCTCATAGATACCAGTTACGCACGTAACCCTTTATAAGGACCCTATAGGCAGCAACTGGCCGAACTTGCGAGTGATTTAGAGCCCATTCAGGCTCAATAACAGTCGGTTTCCATGGACTTTTTTCACTCCATTTTTGGCATTCCCAGAGGCGTTCAGGAAAAATGAACACCAGTTTGGTACTCCATGCACGTACCCCACATCATGCGAAAAACCGTTTCAAAAGCGCTCCACGTCCTGAAAGACCTCCCTATAAGTGCATCGCTTTCGAGCGTGGGAAGCGAGAAGGACGAAAAGACAGGCCCCGAAAGTTCCTTGCATCGCTTTACCTGATTCATGTGCACCCGACGGGGAGTGGATTGGGGAGAGGAAATGCTCACTATAGTCAGGTGGGGGTGGTCCACTTCGAGAACGCGGACTGCCCGAACCATGGGTCACAGAGCTGCTGAGAGAGACATAACAAATGCAAGCTGTAGCAAAGTGTGACGGAACGTACCTGGTTCCACTCCATTGCTTCGTGTGTGCCACGCGTGGCAGGGTTCAGCAGGACCATCACAGAACCCGAAGAAAGG
>MU913608.1:0-22977 GCA_036418165.1 Cooperia oncophora | reverse complement strand
TGCCAACTGCTTTTAAACAAGCTCATTCCTTGGATTATGACATATCCTTTCGCAGGTTCTGATCCTTTGGCACCCTAGAAACCTAGCAGCTCAGGGGTCCCGTTTGATCCTGCAAGCGCAAACACGCATGAAGAACATCTGTAGTCTTGTTCGCTGGGGATGTTGGGGGAGGGGTTAAAAGGTCTGGATTGGTTTTCTCACCCGCCACCCGTTTTCCATCTACTACTGCCGCGTGCTCGTTGCTACCAATCCTTGAGAACAGGTTGGCATCGCGCCAAACCGAGCCCTTTCCCGTCCCGACACGCCCCAGCACCTGCTGCGAACAAGAAGGCGCCAACCTGGAGCATAGAAAATTTACCAATTTTCAAAATCACTCACTGTCTCGTGGTTGTTCTTTCTTCGCCCTCGTCTGAGGCATCATTGATCGGTTTCAGTTCCCTTATCAGAGCTGTCCTATAAGTATTTGTATCAGAATCTAGTTACGCTTGTAATAAATGTGTATATACCCAATCACAACCCGGATATAATGAGAACGCCTCGACACTCTAGAGGACTACCTGACCAATAATATCTAGAAATTGAGGGGAGCCATAAAAACCCACAGGTAATCTGCAGATAAAAGATATGAGAGAAAAAGAGATTCAGAAAGTGACCGGGGGAGGTGGGAGGGGAGAACGGCTATCGAGAAAGAAGCCAATGGCCAATGGAAAGAAGCCAGTGGAACGGCTATCGAGAAAGAAGCCAACGGCGCAGTTTGGCGACGTTTAGCTTAGCTCATGACAAAGCGGCACCAGCATTCCAAAAAAAGAAGAGGAAGAGTCATTTCATGTTGAGAACCAACTCGAAGATACGTTGCTCTCCCGAGTCTGCCCCAGGAAAAACTGCCTAGGATCAGCTGCGCTAGTGGCAGTCAATCGAGATATATCACCTAATCATCAGCCACAATCACAAGAGTTACAGTGCGTTTCGCTGCCGACTCTGGTGCCAGTCAGAGATCTCGGGTTTAGCGCAGCGCCAGGTCGCCCTTCAGCTGTTGAGCAAGCGACAACAAAAAAGAGGCTTGGCTGCGCAAAACCCAACCCCTGACGTGGCCCAGCGTCTGTGGCGAAAACGACCATACAGTGAGCCTGCTGACAAACTAAAAATCTATGGGCCGTATGGGTGGATCCTCTTTGACAACTGCGCCCTTCTCATTTGATTAGGCGCTTTCCACCAAGATAGCGAAAAGAAGAAGCGCGCCAGTGAGGAGAGCACTGTGGTCCAAGTAAGTCCGCCCCGTCGGTCACTGCATAATATGCCTTTGCTCAGGTCTCCAAGAAAGAGGACTTCATGGAAATGTTGAACTATCGACGAAGTTCGACCTATCAGCTTCGTTGATATAGGAAAAGTGCTAAAATCAAAATTCTGCGGTTTTTCAATCAAACTTACGGTACTGTAGGTGCGGTAGACTGATCGGGGTCTTCTTTCGAAATACGGAAGCATATGTTCTCAAACGCTTGACAAAATTCATCTTCTTTCTTGTCGATCTTATGCTGACCAGATAAGGCACACACTTTTACGTACTCATGCCGCAGTTCTGCACACAAGCGATCTGAAGGGATACGTTCGATATTTTCGAAAAAAATTGTGACTGCAATGTTTACACCGCCTTATAGTCGGCTGAATATTTGTTCATTACCTTGTCTTTTTCTGTAATTTCCGAGTCACGTGTCTTTCTGGTTCTGGGGACGTGATCTTTGCAAAATGGCAACGTGGGGTCGCGACTACATCCCATTGCAACGAGAGATCTTCCGCTTTGCACAAAGTCGCTATACCCATTAACAAAAGTAATCGCATTTTCTGAAGATCACGGCACAATTTATCACAACACTGGAAAAAACACGTAATCGGACGCTAATAATAAAATATCGTAAGCAAAAAGTTCGGATATGTGTGGGACATTATATCATGTGTTCTGATGAAGTTGTAATGACCTGATTCCTAAGAAGTAAAGACGCTTATTCCTCACAAGGGACTTATTCATCCACAAGAGATGTGTCTGAAATTCGCATCAGGGAATAAGTTCGAGCAAACAGGAGTTATACTCCTGTTCGCTCGCTGATACGAGTAGGCGTTGCATTCGAATGTAACATAAAATGGATTACTCGTGGGATATTTCATTTTGAGATAGCTGTCATCTTGTTCTGTGTTAGACAGCAGACAGCGACCATACTTTTGAATGAAAATATTTCTCTGAAAGCACAGCCACCATCCTGTTCAGTTAGGGTACGCAGCCACGCCTACCCGATCTCGGGTTTTCGAGTGCACAATATATGGCATGCGGTCTATCCCTTTCCCTGCTATTTACCTTTATCAAAGCACTACAGACCGTTTGCTGCAACCTTGCCCCGAAGAACTTCAAACTTCAACTTCGAAGGCGATTCTATTAGGTTATGACGAGTTTTAAGTTTTTATGAAGGCAGTTGGCCACGATAATCCGCAAGACGAAGTAGGATAATGGGCTTGCAGCGGACGGCAATCCCAGCGACTCTGAAAAGGCGCTGCATAATGCCTTTTTCAAGGAGGCGCCCTTATAAGGGC
Source organism: Cooperia oncophora (assembly GCA_036418165.1). Classification (NCBI taxonomy): domain Eukaryota; kingdom Metazoa; phylum Nematoda; class Chromadorea; order Rhabditida; family Trichostrongylidae; genus Cooperia; species Cooperia oncophora. Next base: position 20,397 of record MU913608.1, on the reverse strand, counting down.
CCTCCCTCGAAAAGGATTGCCACAACATACCGACCCGGACGCCGCCACGCCGCCGCCCCCCCCCCACAATGAACGACCGTTCCTGACGCTCTAATCGATTCAGCGAAGCGAAAGGACTGGAAGCGAAGGGATTGGTATGAATGCGGCCGTGATGCTGCATGGATATATGAGTACACATATGCAGCCGTACCTTCGGTAGCGGTTATTGGCAAGATGCCTACAGGAAACTCGTCCAAAATTGATTTCTAACACATTGAGAACGGAGGCTCTTTCTTCGCAGGATTTTGACCGTTTCACTCCGTTCTTTCGCCATTTCCCCACTATATAGCGCCCTACTAGCATTTTAGGCCGAGCACAAAATCATCGTGCCAACTGCCTTCAATCCTCGTATGCAACAAAAGGATTGAGCACCTTGCCTTGCTTTCTAGGCTGCTGACCACCGAAATCGTGCGAACGGATTAATGAAAAGACCAACGCATAGTAGTGCCATAAAACACTTATAGCCACCATTCAAACCAGATTTCGAGCCTATTTTAACAGCCTATCTACAAGTAATCTGCGATTTGATTTGGATAGTCAGAATAGCAGATAATGTGCAATCGTAGGAATTTAAATTTTTCTTATCCACTCGTTTTTCAAATTGTCATATAGTTTCTCAACTACTCTTATGTAACGTATGACGTAGAACTCTATAAAAACCATTCAAAGCCACTGATAGCCTAGAAACATGCGCGGAGCAGAACGTGAATCATGATTGTGGAGAGGATCGCCACTATATCTGCCATTGTAGTTGAACGGAAGATAAAGCGTGTGACACCCTCAAGGAATAGCAGGTATCGCTCCAATTCTTGCTGTCAAATCCACACCCTAGGCAGATTCGTGCTCAGCACAACAGTTCCCCCCCCCCACCGCTACGCCAACAGGTGTTACTTTCCCCGCCAACAATTAGTTCAGGCAGGGAAAGCGTCAAAAATTGGGACTACTTTCTGTCCGCTCTCACGCGCTGATTTACCGCTGCATTCGAATCCTCTAGAAGTCTTTGTTGCTTCGTCTGTCTTTGATTGTTTTACAAGGGCTTATTCGACGTCTGACAAGACTTTCTAACAGAAGCGAGAAGATCCATTCTAACAGGAAGCGACATGATCCAGACAATATTCAGTGCAATGCAAGCCGATACCAGCCTTTTGCTCAACTTTTTAGCAATTCAGCTGAGTTCCGCCATCATTCCCTGCCCCTCCCCTCTCCCCCCCCCCCTCCCCCACCTTCCAGCCCCCCCACCCCTCGAAATTCGCCACTAAAGCCAGATTTTGCCTAGGAAATCCATCCAAGAGTGGTTTGACATCCCCACAATAAGCACAACTTACTCACCAGTTTTGCGCTGCGTTTGGAGGTGTGCATGATAGCCAACTCTTCGCAGCGATCATGAATCCCCCGCAATATAATTGTGCGTAATCTGACAGTCTGGTGAGTATAAAAGCATAGCGAAATGTGCGTCAGTCTAAGGCGATTATATGTAGCAACCAGGCCAGTCTGCGTCACGTTACAGGGTACATCGCGACTCTGCGAAAGTCATCAGCGGCGTACTTTGTGGCTAGAAAGAGGAGGGTCCCATTTGGCTTAAGAATTTTTGTAACAGTCTTCCTGATTTCCTGTCTCCTTGTTCCATCTCCCCACCCCCCCCCCCCCCCTAGTTGGCGGTGCCACAAAACTTCCATACGACTAGTATTTTCCAAAGTCGAATTAAGTAGCCGAGTAGAGTGTTAGTAGAATTTAGAAAGATGCTAGGTGCCATAGGGTTGGAGGGAGGTCGTGTCGGAGCAGGGAATTTTCCGGAGTCGTTGTCGGGCAGGACTCAGGTTGACTGGGGAGAGGGGAGGGAAGGAGTATGTAGTACATAAAGTTCACTGATAAAAATGACACTGTGAGCAAATAATGCATAACATTCTGAAGTGAAAAAATTCGAACCAATAAATAAATAGGTGTGGCGATACAAATGATTGTTGTAAAAAACTGTTCACGCTAGGTGATCATCAAAAAGAACACTGGCGTAAACAAATCAATCCAACGACACTATTACAACAGCATTCGATACGATTCTCGTCATAGGGATATCTTCAAAGACCGGTTGAGTGATTCGTTCAAAAAAGAACTCTTCGTGAAGCTTCAAATTGCGTCAGAAAATCAAGTTGCCGATTCATGGATTCAATACGACATCTTTTAAAAGCTTTAGTACGAAGCCCGTCCGAACATCAAAGGCGGCTGGCACGACAGTTTGGTACTCGGTCTGAAATGGTAGGAGGGGTGCTATGTAGTGGGGAAAATGGCGGAAAAGCGAAGTGAAGCGGTCAAATCCTGAAGGAAGCCTCTGCTCTACACCACCTAGAAAGCAATTCCGGACGAGTTTCCCGTAGAACATCGCCAATAACCGCTACGGTAGGTGTGGCTGCACGTATGTACTCATATATCCATGCAGCACCGCGGCCGCTTCATATCAATCCCTTCGCTTCATATTTTACTTCGCAAATGAAGCAATACGAGCATCAGGTACGGTCGTCCATTTGTGGGCGGGCGGGCGCGGTGGGCGTCCGGGTCGGTATGTTGCAGCTTGATAGGCCTTATAAGGGTACCTTCCTTGGAAAAGGCGCTACGCAGCGCCTGCTCAGGGGCGCGGAATTCTGTCCTGCTAAGCGTATTGATCCTACTCGTCCTGAGATTTACCGTGCCAACTGCCTCTAAGCGGTCGGAGAGAAGTACAGTCGGAACAGAATATTACTGAGAAAGCTGGAAAAGCTAGGGCAGAAATACAAAAAATAAACTAAAAAGGACGGGCCGCTCACATGTGATCAACCCACGGTTAGACATCGTAGTCCATTGTAGCATTTAATAACCATCACGATTACAAATGAAAAAGAAATGCGTGGCGCATCCCAAAAAGGGATTGGTCCACCGTGGAAGCTTTTACACTTTTATTACTTCATTAATCTTTCAAGTCGAAAAAGGAAACGCCCTCAGTCTCACGCACAACAGTCTTTGATGCGTAGCACCTTTATCAGAGCTAAAGGTGATGCCTGATTCGTAACCTTTAACCTGAACTTGCGAATAAGTTGGATTCACGGCACATCATCGGGTTGCATTGAAATTTGAATAAGCACTACTCCACCGTGGGAGCACATTACGATCTTCCTTCCCCCTTCGACCACTATACACCCCCCCCCCCCTGTTGTGTTTTTCGAAACGGCTGCTGTGACCTGGTTGGGATCCACTCCACCTTCTGCGCCCACTTTCCATTATTTGTAACCAGGGCACGTCCCGCCATCAGAAGAAATTCTCGCAAAAGACAGTCCCTTCCTTTCGAATCTTCCTCCCCTGGTACGACCCCCATCCGCATCTCCCATACTACCTACTATATTCCTAACTTTTCCACCTTCGGGCTGCAGTTCAGTAACAAGATCACAAAAGCACTCTTCACAAAGGTTGACAGGTTTTCGTCAGGAACTTTGACTGGTGGGTATGATTTCTGGTTTCACAAGATTTTGCAGGTCTTTACTTTATAGCCCGGCGGTTCGATGGGAAGTAGTAGGAGTGCAAAATGCCCCGAATCGCGACCATTTCCGGAGTTTTTCCAAAAAACTCCTCCACTTTTCCCTAAAAGGCTGTCATCGTGGGGGAGGGGAGGAGGGGCACAAATGTGCGACGTGCGCTGTTTGTAGCGTAGAAAACGAATGCTCCACTCTCCACTTTCGATTCTTTCACTAGGCATTGGTCGATGATTGAATGTCAGTTACGTTGTTGCTTTGGCCAATTATAGAAGATCGAGAGCATTAGACAGTATGTCACGCGCAACCACTGTTTTCTACGATTAGAATGTGTAGAGTACAAAGATGGCTATCAGCTCAATGCCTAAATTTAGCCGTGAAGGTCACCTACGACGGTGCGGGAATTTCGCATCTAGGAGAGAACAGAATGCTTGGTTACTCTATTGTAACGAGGATGACTGGAGGAACTGAAAGGGGACCGTTCTTACAGACTTCACGGAATTGCCGATGCGCTCTTAAAAATCATCACGGGATGGAATAGTAAATATAGATGGATGAACTAGAGGGAAAATATGAAATTACAGGGTCAGAACAACCTCATTACCTAGTTAAGCACTTTAAGAAATCGATATGAATTGCCATATAGACATGTCACGTTATGGACGATTGACAGAAACATAGCAATTGGAGGGGGAGATGGTGGCTAATCGACGACAACTGGAACAGCTACGCGATGCACTCGCCAAGGACGACGGGAAGCCAAACAGACCGAAAGCGGTTTACGTAGGTGAAGCTTGAACCGAGAAAAACGATTTCCACACATCACTGTCTTGAGTTTTTCCATCAATATCAATACTTGTCTAGCCGTACCGAGCAGGAAAATCAGCTGAATTTCTGCGACTCCTGAAAATTATTTAAGGGCAAGGTCAGCTTAGGTAGAAATAGCCTTAGCGAAAGAACAAAGAAGTGAAGGAGGACAAGGCATTCGATGCTGGTATAAGGACAGTAATGGCACGGTACGCGATAAGGAGCTAGCTAATAGTGTTGAAATATAGAAGTGAAATTGTCAAGTGTCTTGTCTGTAAAGAGAAAATGGCAAAGGAAACATCGAAAAGCCCCTCGCAGCTTCAACACTCTGCACGGTAAAAGGTCAAAAAGTACCGCCCCTGGGACGAGCCCTAGTTTGAGCATCCATTTAATGCTGCTTGTCCGGCAGCACCGCTTTTAGTTGCGGACTTTGAAGGCGGTATGTGGAGGCGGAGTCACTGGAAAAAGGGCGTTACCACTAGAGCAACATTACCTCTTAACTTCGTTACCTTACAACTTTTTGCTGCGAGACTGACACAAGGTAGTCTGCTGACCACTCTGTCGTTCCCACACAATCTTCTACTTCTTCATAGGCCATCGCGGACCGTTCCTTTGACGGATATTTCACAGTCGCAGAAACCTTTCAGTGAGCCCAGACCTGATGTAATGGATTTGTTGAGGATGGCGTGGGCCATGGTTCCTATTCTTGCTGGACTGACTACAGTTATGAAGAAATACCCCTGCTGGGCCAGTTCGGTAGACTACACAGGGCACACGTGAAAAAAACCGCGCGTTCTGCTATTGCGAGTAGGTGGAGTTCAGCTAACGAAACCTTTCTCCAGTCCACTTTATAGATAGGAGCAAAGCAAGATACCTCAATAAAGACCCTTGGCAGGCTTCACTGATAGTGAGTTCCCGGGAACTGAGCCTTTTATGCCGAAGAAAACGCACCTGCCCTCGCTCTCCGACTGCCATCGTATCTTCGCTTGTACCGTGCAATTCTATTATAAACGAAAAAAACGAAAAATACCATTCAGAAAGGGAACTCGTGACAAAGAATTGTCTTCAAATGCGCTAATTACATCATTAATCAATTGCACCCGTCTTACAGGGTGAGATAGATTACTTTTGAGTGTATGTGCTTCAGCTGAAATCAAGTAATAAAGGGGAGCAGAATTACTCATGAGCAGAGCATGGTCAGCAAAAATGGACACACAATTTGGATTAATGCCCGCCGCTCCACCAAACAATATCCGAGAGCCCTGCGTTAACTGCAAAGGGGATAGTCGTAGGCAGGGGTCAACTGAGCGGGTGTTAGAACTAGAACTTTCGACGGCCGTAGCACCCTCCTCCCTCATTGTGGGGTCGCGAAGGTAGGGCAGTCTCTGAGTCTGTGAGCTGGACGTTTGTACAGGAAGCAGCGCCCGACTTGGCTTGATGCTCTGTCCGGAGGGGTCTATTTTTTAGCAGAAATTCGGACGTCAGGTCAAAAGGGATGAGTTCTTGCAGCTCCAGCAGCCACTAAATTGCGGGTACCCCTGCAAGGTTAGCAGTGATGAGCTCGTGAGACTTTTGTGGACTGTCCAAGTGAAGATGTTTGAAAGCGCTGAGGCTACGTTGATCTGCTTGGAGTCACCATCAGCAAATGGTTCCATCCTACGATGACCATCAGTGGTGAATGTGTTTCTGCTTCTTATCCCTTTTGCCTTTCTATTCTCCCATACTCCTCTCCAGACTACATCTTAACATGTTCGACCCCAGCGAGGGATCGCATTTGATGGTGGAGAGAGGGCTTCGCACTCACCTCTGAGAATAATGTTTCTTAATTTTTCCTGTTTCAAATGCACTATATAAATTGCATCTCAGCGACTGCTTTTTGTGATAAACGTGGAAGACTTTGCAAAAGAAAGCTTCGGAAAATCGTCCGCTGAAAACTTCAGAAAAGATGGTAAGTAGGATGAAGGTGGGATGTGGGTGGAGAGAGGGTCTCACAAAAGGATGAACTTTTTACGGGGACAGTCACACTTTGCAAATTTTCTCCACATCAAGAACGTGCTCTACTCGTTTGTGCCATTAGGACAGCTGTTTTTTCGGGCTCTCACCTTCTTCCCAGGCTAGTCATGAATCTCAAAAACAATAGCAAAAAGAATGGTCTCACCTGTTACTGTAGAGCCTAAAGACTTTGGTATGGGTTGCTACACCAAGGTTCAATTTTTACCCTCCCCCCCCCCCTTCGCTGCCGGCATCCTGCAACTGGAATGAGTCTTCGAGTTCCGAGATCTGTAGTAGCACCATGGTACGGGAAGTCTCATCTCTAACTTCCCTAACGCCATTCTAGTCGGAAGTATTACACAATCGCCGTAAGTAGTTCTACACTTTCTGCATTTGCACTCGACCAGCTAGGTTAAACCGGTTCCAGTGTGTTTCCACGAAAACAATTCTGTTGTATAGTTGCAAAGGGAATGCCTGATCGGGCCATTTCAAAGAACAGTTTTTCTTGCAAAGCGGTTACGACATTCGTGACCATGGTGAATCGCAAAAATGCAGACGGTCAGTGGAAAGTGGAACCGTCATCGTATATGTACCTGGAACCGCTCTTTGAACACCGCCCCCCAATAACAGAACCTATCATCTCGATACCAGTTGATTAGTTTATCTGGAATAAAATAATCTCCAAAGAAAAAGATGTTCCAGGGGCAGATGGAACGGTCACTCGGTTTTGGTCAAGGATCTGAAACGGATTCCCAGCCCTCAGACTTGCCAGCATTGCTCCGGGGTAATTGGCTGCTGACTGGTTCAGCTGAGATGCGACTCGTAGTCCGGCTGACCTCATGGTCTGTACAGCAGTGCATGTTGTACGGCCAAATAAGCAATGCGTTACTTTTTCTAACCATGAAGGAAGGTCGAATGAGTGGCGCAACTCACAGTTCATTACACATGAAACTCAGAGGGACAAAGCTTTCAAGCCCCTTTGGGATGCGACGCACATTCTAGTTTCATTCAAAACTGTGGTTGCCTACTGAGTGAAATATGGCCTGAACTTGGGCCAGACTAGCCGACGTATAGGTCAGACTTCCTTCCCAGAGAATCTGTTCCGAGGATAGAATCGCATCTTCCCCAGGAGTAGGAGGCTCGGTTTACTGGGCGGGAGCGATTCGGGATAACACAGAGAAATGGGAATTTGATGATAGTGATAGTATAATAAAAGACATAATAAAGTCTCTACTGTGATTGATAATTGCCTCCCCTTGCAGCAGACATTTCATGTTCCTCTGGGGTCCTCTTCGGGGGAGGAGTCTGGCTTAGTCCAACTCCTGAATCACACCAGCCAGTACTCATATGAGCTTTTGTCAGATAAAGCTTGAAACCATTCAACGGGAGAAGTGGAAAACGAGCTGCGTAAGTAGGACTTACCCTTGTGGCCGTGCAGACACGTTGCACTGAACCCCTCCCCCCTGTGACCAGAGCCCGCGACGCAGTGGTCGAAGCGCCTATTTCGTATCTGATCGCAGGGCCCAAGTATTTTCATATAGCCTTAATACGGATCAGTCCAAGCAGCTCTTATGCGAGAAGAGGGACTCTTTGAAGATGAGAAAAGAAATCGGCTATGAATAGCGCATGTAAGCAGAAAAACCAGTGTTGACAGCATAATGAAGATCTTTCTGTCTCTCTCATTTTCTCCGCAAGACGAAAATGATTAGCCCGACTGAAATGCCGCTTTCTGCCTTCGCCTAATCGGCGACAGTTCTTTGCGAGATTAGCGCAATCATTTCTAATTAATATGAGGGATTAATAACAAACTAGCAGAAACTAGTTGATAGAGCAGACTAGTTGGCAGTTCAGGAATGACAGAAATCCCTGTGGATCCTTGCACGAAACTTTGCATACTGATAAACGCCCAGTCAGCTCAATAGAGTTCCCTAAGAAATACCTACTGTGAACGAATTACAAGAGCTAAGGCACCGTAGCAGTGGTTCACTGAGGAGCGCCTCATTGCGGAAGAAAGGAATTTTTCGCAAAGAGTTATCAGAAGAATGCTGAGTTAAGAGCAAAAGGCTAGCCCCAGGCGGGAGTCGAGACACGTGGACGGATACAAGCATACAGCACACCTTTTCCGGCTATCCGTTTACCCCACAGGGCCGATCCTAGCTGCTAACCAATTAGCCCACTCGCCGCGAGGACGTGTGATGGGTTCTGCCGCTGGGGTCGTCATTTTGTGCATAGCCCAGCATCTTCTCTGATAAGTTTCGGAACGCGAGCTGTGGCGTGAAACGGCATTTATCATCATAAAACATTTTCAAAAAGTATCCCAAAATTTCCACAACGATGATATTTTTTAAATAAAGAGAAATTCAGTTCAGGCACAAGATAGCGGATAGGCGAAGTAAGCCACGCGATCTCGCTGCTGCGGCTTTCGCATACGCTCTAATCCGAGTTCTTAGCCACAATCGAGTGGGGGGTAACTGTTGTTATTGTCTCGCCTCGTTACCATGTCCGAGCGACCAGCAGCGTCCATCCATCGTTCCGCCCCTTTACGGCAAACGATGGCTTGCGAAAATTGATGCTTCCAAAGGAAGTTCTTTCGAAGAAGATTGTAATTTCAAGAATCCGTATTCCGGAAGCGAAGAAGATCAAAGTGATCACGATTTCTCGTATACTGCCAGTCCCCCTCGACACTGACCGTCTGCGCCTATGTCGTCTTGACTAGGAAAGGAGACAGAAGGCGTTGTGGTTGATCTCCCCACCCCAAATACGTGAGCGCCACAGAATCTTCATCATTTCGGTTCGATTGCTGAGGAGACCTGGAGCAGGAAAAGCAATGTCTGGCGCACGACTAAGTCACGAGCACAGCAGACGCCTTAGAAGCAGAGCGCATCTCTATGTTGGGGAGTGAGGGAGGGGAGTCATCATAAAACCCCTTGGGAAGAAGCGTCGTTCTGACGCCATTATTTTCCTATAACGGATGATGTGCGTTACTTGAAGGACCATATTCCCAATCATTGCAGGCAGAGCGAGCAGGACATCATTGGTTAGGGAAATCTCCAACAGAGGGGGGGGTCGTATTTGGCCGCCAGGAGAGGGGGGGGGTCGTAATGAGTGCGGTAGCCAGTAACGAGCAGCGCAAAGGTGTCAGTGTGCTGAGTCCTGTACAGCGAAACTTGCTTTTAGAGAACTCGGATATGTAAAAAAATAGTACAAAACTTTCATTCATCAAACTAATCCGAAATAACTGGAAATATTAATAAGTAGTATTAACAAGTCGACATCATCTCGTAAGTGACTCATACTCTGGTTCGCTGCGGATGATGGGGCGCGTCCGCGATCGCGCTTGGCGCTGAGCCAACCTGCTTTTTTTCGACAAACGACAGGACTACCATATCGTTCGTATCAGACGTTTTCCAGCAGTTGGTCTCCTTCATCGGAATCAGCAATTGGCGGAGCACGAATCTGGCGGCGTCGACAGGGACATGTTCCATCATACGCAACGGAAAACACTGTAAACAAGTGCACAGGCTCGCCATGGGAGCTCCCTGAATTCCTTCCAGACACATCTCGCGTGGACAGACATTACGCACAAATTGCACCATCCCATCACCTCTGCGCGGACCTCAGTGCGCGGCGCATCCAAAGTCAGCGTGATCGGCGCTAAACGAACCATATTCTGCTCCTGCTCCACCACAGGATACGTTTTTCATGCGTCCTGGTTATTCGCAACACGCTTCACTCGAAACGGTACACAGGAAACGGGTTTTTCGCGCAGCTGGGAGTGTTCCCCAAGAAATCCCCATCGCGAGATCTCATGAATCCCGAGAACTTCAGAAACAGTTCAAGAGGTTTTTAGAAAGAGAAAATCTTCAAACACTCGAAACCGTTCTCAGATTTGTGAAATGTTGAGTTACAAAAATATATTGATTTAAACCTGTTCAGTGTTGTAAATCACTCCCCAACGAATCCCCATGGCAGATTTCTCTGTGATTTTTGCGACCTTCATAAACGTTTCAGTACTTTTAGGAAGTGCAAACCTTCCTCTACACGTGTGACACAGGTTCACTGCTCCCTCACAGTCCGCTTCTGAGGAGTTATGGTCTTCAAAGACACCCGCAACTTTGCGTTGAAAACGCTTTTCACATGGCTTGGTCCTGCCAGAAATCCTCCCCCGGTACCTTCGTCTTAGTCAGCTGATTTGCGTATGGTTTGCTCTCCGTTGGTATTGTATTTTCGTTTATCTTCTTCTCGGTTTACTCGAATATCGAATATTTATCTTCTTATCAGTTTACTCGAATACGCGTCAGAGCGCGCCCAAGCAATTTTGCTTGGACCGCTCAGAGTGCTTTTAGGAGAAGTTGGCTTAATTTCCTGTTTTTTTTTCTTTTAATTGCAATTGATTTAGTACCAGAGTTTGTTTTGACTCGAGGAAAGGTGTGTGAATGGCTTTCTTTTCTATTCTCTTTTCTGAATCAGGATAGAAATGAGCAAAAAGCGAGGGGGCCTCGTTCAGGATTGTTACTTTTTCCATTTTTCGCGCTTACTTATACATAAACTTATGAAGTTTCTTCCTCCTCGGGGGGGGGGGGGGGGAAGAAACTTCATAAGTTTATGTATAGGGAGGGGGGGGGGTCGTACCGAACCCCAAAAAAGGGGGGTCGTACGGGCTCCACCAACTAAGGCTGTGCCCTGATAGCTGATTCTAACACTGCCACGCTTCATGTATGATGGCCCGACGCATATCAAGCCATAGATAGTACCTGTTCAAAAGCCTTTGCGATCCTAAGTATCGGAAGGGCGAATGCGTGGCGCATTTCAGAGATTGGTAGATTGCGAAAGAGTTGATTGTTTTATTTATCAGGTGAAAAAGATGAAAAGCCTCATTATTCATCCCAAAGTATTACCATCATGATCATCAAGAGCAACAAAGATGAGGTGGAAGTCCTAGCACAAGGACCAAAGACCACCATAATATGTGGGTTCAGACGATGGGAACAAATTTTCTCAAAGAGAGAGACAGAGAAAAAGAGAAACCAAAACCCTAGTGAAGAGCAATCTCACCCTTGTTCTCAATATGTATGCAACATATGTACAACGAACAATCAATTAGTAGTAGCATTATTTCCCGTTCTAGAGATCTATGCTGAATGACTAGTTGAGAAAAGACGAAGCGTAGCCACGGATACACACATCACTTGTACAATATTCGTAATTCAAATATAAAATTCGATTCTTTTATTTCAGAGTTTTTTGCTGAAATTCTGAGACGACCTGCTCTGGAGCTTCTCATAAAGCCTCAGAGGTCACAGCACTACCCTCCACTTTTTCACGAAAAGGTGTTTAGCGCATCCTGTCGCGCGCGGTCGCGTCGCGGCCCCGAAAAGTTGCACTCACCGAGCATTTAGCGGCGTTCTGAAGCTTGCATAAGGCTTCTCTGGTAATAGTTAGGCAAAGAATCAACTCGTTGAGGACCGCGACGCAACCGCACGCAGGCACCTGTGCGGGACACCTTTCACCGCACAAGAAAAAGTGAGGTGTATAACAGCCGCTGGTGTAAGGTGATCGGTTACAAAACGCAAACGGCAAGGCAAAACACAGTGACTCGATCGGTTACCGTCCATACCACAATTTGAACGTCAATTATGCTATTTTGCCTGTAACACAGACAACCTCACACCTTCGGCAATCAAAATTGGTACGATTTTTTATAACATCTCAATATGAATCACAAGCACTTTGAGTAATTGGTCATATTAGATCCGTAGATGGGGAAATTCCTTTGTAAAGCTGCATTGTTGCCGCCACCGAATCCACCGTAACCCATCGTTGATGGGTTGAAAAAGGCACCGCTTGTCTGAAACTGTGGGACGTTAGGAGGAGATATTGATCCTTCTCAAAGAAGTGGGTAGTTACCTGTAACCCAGTTGGAATGAGTGATCTGTAGTTGGCCGACCAGCCACCTTGCATGAAATCCTGCTGTAATCGATTCACTGTCTGCGGTGACAGGTAGTCTGGACCGGCTCCGCCTGTTTGCGGTTGCAATGCTTGAGCTATTCCTGGAACAAATTCTTAACTATTACCAAGCTCTCCCAAATTATTGATTTCTATGAACACCATCGGAAATCAGTTTGTTGCTGGCCACGACAGGTTATTTTATTGAGGAAGTTTTAGCTGAACTACAACCCTCCTCCCACGCTTTCTCACTTTTCTCCGTCGGGGCTGGTAGACAGTTTCTCTTGCACAAATGCGAACCCGCTCCTTCTGGCGATTCGATAAGTTACATGCCTGGGCTAGTTGTAGCTTGTACTGGGCGTGAGGGATGGAGATCAAGCGGCAGTCAAGAAGTAGCCAACGCTACTCGCCTGCCAGTCAGCTCCTTATATGAGGTTTGTGTGAGCGCATGTGGCCCAGTTTTAGTCAGTTGTTTTTGTAAGCAGGATGGGAGGGTCCTTCAGAAAGGACCTCTCGTTGTCTATTAAGTTCTTTACCTGCCTAATAGACTAGGGATCCTATACGTGTAATGACCCTCTCCCTTCTTCACCCTCACCCTCCCCCCGCTACTACCCCACTCTGTAGATGAGGTTCCTTGGAGCTTGGAACAAGTATGGAGCTGGTCTAGCAAGTATCAGACTGTTTATTGGTTTATTTGGTTTTCCCTAAAAAACAGGCAGCATTCGGAAACAACCCCGTGGATATTATCCTGATGACCTAGAGAATAACAGTAGCATTTTACCGACGCTTGCGTAGATGGTGAGGTTCAATGGCGCGCACGCGACTCCATTTTTAACGTCACATTCACAACCCTGCCACAACCCGTAGTTTCTGACCCGCCCGTATTACCCTCGCTTGCTTCCCATTATGAGTCAGTGTCTTTATTCAAGGTGAAGTCAGAATAGTAAACAGTAGCGAAAAGGAGGAAGACTCACCTTGAAAATCGAACTTATAGGCATATCGTTTGCCATGCACCTTGCACATAATGTTCTTATCGTAGTAAGTAGCGCAATGCCCGTGACATCTTGTCGTAGTTCATGTTTCGGTTTCGATTTCCGTTCACCCCATTTCCTGGACAAGACAACATCAGTGAAATAAAAGTCATTTTCTATTAAGTGGTGCCTATGGACAAGCTCCATACCACCACGACATCTACATGGCACCAAGTGCTTACCTGGCCACCTCGTCGGGATCCACCAGTTTGAACTCGCCCTGCGTTCCCTCCCACGTGATGACGTCATCGTATCGTTTGTCAGCTAACAACTCCAATAAAAATTGCCACAACTGCGTTTGTCCGCTACCTGAATATCATAGCTTTCATAACGAACTGAAAGCCACATGCTCGGTTCCGATTACTGCATATGGAGGCGAGCGGGTGCGCAGTTGCAGTGCGCTGCCAATTTCCCACACAAGCAGTGAAGGGCATGTGACGCCCAGGTGTCGTCTTACAATACTCACCGTGCTGTCACATCACAGAACACCCACCACATGCATAATCATAAAGCTAATCGTCTATCTGAACCTCGATGATAGACCTCTCCCGCTGTAACCGCTCGTTTCACTACGGGACCTTTGTACGAGGCAAGTGCTGCACCTGATAGCGTGGGCTCGATAGGAGAACGCACTGCGCGGTAGGAGACGTTCTGGGGTGCCATACCGCTTGTCATGGCTTGAATCGCCAGTGTCGAGGCGAAAATGGAACAAAGAACTGTATTTCAAACACTCACCTGAATTGCGCTATTCCGACTACTACGTTTGGTCCAAGAAATCTGGTACGGATGCTAACAACTCATTTTAATCCTTATTTGCCAAATAACTCCGTCCATATTACTCGTGAGCTTTTTGAGGGCTAATTTCAATCAGCGAGTACTTCGACGAAAATAAAAATGGAATTTCTAGCGGAGGCAGTGAGAAAAACCCACATTTCCTATCATTTTCGGCAACAGGGTACCATAAGCAATCTAAACCAAGACGAACGTAGCCTTGGATACACACATCACTTGTACAATATTCGTAACTTCGAATATACAATCCGATCATTCAATTTCAGAGGTTTTTTGTGGCCATGTTGTGCTGGAGACGGATCTGGCGTGCTGGGAGCGCTTCTCAGTGAGAGCCTCGTTTTATTCTATTCTACACTACCCTCCACTTTTTACGAAAGTGTTTAGCGTTTTTGGTTCGATTTGCTACTGTCAGGGTTTTGGATCATGTTGAAAGGAATGTACGCAAAGTGGGCTGAAAGCGCCCTGACCCGTTCAACAGGAATGGCCATTATTCCTTTCGCAGTGATTAGCCTTTTGGTTTGTAAATAACCGTTTGGAACTCACATGCGGGAGCAACGGGTCAAACTCAGCTTTTTAGCTCAGTCAGCTGATAAAAATAAGTAACCAGAATAGCCTCATTTTCTTTTGCACACATCATCAACACTTTAAACGGGAAGATCGGCCCTCGCCTGACGCTGTATGACGACGCACACCCCCTGACCAAGATCTCAACGCCTCTAGTAACTTACTGGGATGACCACCAAGATATCAACTGACACAGGCCAGTGTTAAGTTCCTTACTAGTGGTATTTGATCCTAAAGGTTCACCAAGTCTGTCTCTGTGACGTATACTGCGACATACAAAATACCAAACAACAACCGGATTCATCATTCGATAGTGCAAACACAGCCCCGATGTGCAGCCAAGCAATTCACGTCGGAATGTCTCCTCGGAGATGGTGTGGTCCAGAACAAAAAAACCTTTCCATCAAGATACAAATCTTTGAGAACGTGTATCCAAGAAACACCCGCGATCATTCCCCATCAAGAGAATAGTGGATTAGGGGTTGGCCATTAGACGACAAAGGTGGCTGATAAACTCATAGTGGAGGAAAAAAGCCAGAAAAAGTATATGCCCACACGCTGGCCTTAGAATGAACCCCATTCTGATCCCATTTTGTACGTGCCCAACAAACTTCATTTCCAACATTACGCCCTCTTCCGCACAGCTGATACCCCGATAACGACTCTAGGACCGTAAAGATGACTAGTTTTTCAATGCTTTGTCGATAGAAAGAAGCATCACTCAAGCCTATACGCGCTTATAGCGGCCCCTACCCTTACAATTTTGACGCAAAAACCGACGCTTCTGATCAGAAGCAAGAAACCGCCGCGGACCACCACTACCCACCCTACGCCACATTTTCAACTTCTAAACCTGTTCGTGGACTGAGCCTTCAACAATTTCATTTATTTAGGCGAAGCAGTTGCATAATACTAAGAAACTTTACAAATTATTGCATCCTGCTCAGGAACTGCTCATTTTTACCACATCCGATAGGTGATTCGAAGTTTATTCGCTGCCCGGTTGTTGGAGGGGGGAGTTCCTATTGAGAGAAATTGTACTCATCTCCAGAATATATCCTGCTTCCGAAGAGTCCAAGTGTCGCTCCCTCTAGCAAGTGAGGCGTGAAAGAATTCGAGAGGGGGTTTGGACTAACGAACTGAAATAGAGACGTCGTCGTCTCATCAGTCGGCTCTTGTGTCTTGTGTCACGCAATTGTTCGCTTTCCACTTAACTCAGACTCGTTGGTGTACCAGTTACCCACTAAATCTCTTCGTTTCATTCACTGCCTGCTTGCCATGCCGAAATTCTCCCCCTAATCGGCTGATATTGAATTCGACTCAAAGAGCACCCGCACCGCCCACCACTTGCACCATCATCTACTGATTTTCCAGTGTGTCAAGAATTTGGCTAATTAGCATGCACGATGTATGCCATCACATCAGTGCCACTCACTGGAAACTCCAAGGACTACGGTAGCTGACACGAAGAGGTCGTCGTCCTAAACTGATTAAGCACCGTGCCCTCCGTAATTGGTGGTCATGTAATGTGATTTGTTCGTGTATGTCAACCGATTAATTCAGTAGAGGTCGTTAAGGTCATCAAGCAGTTAAGCACAGCTGTGTGCTGGCAGTTTAGGCTAGGCAATCGCTTAGTGTACAGGTGGAGAACCGAATCGAAGACAATTACTCGCACCTGAGACGATCGGAACTGGTCGAGACTGTTCAGGCGAATTAACACCGGACATATGGTAGCGCACGGGCGACAAATCGCTGCACAATGACCTTAGCTTAACGGTTTACGCTCTGAGACAATGCTTTCGGTCTAATGACATAGAATTAGCCGTAATTGATGAAAATACGTTATAAATTCTGCTTAGGTAGCAGTCACTAAGAAAATAGTATTCATTTACTTTTGACTTGGGAGGGTTCGGAACATCTACAACGTACCCTGGAAAGAGATTCTCGGCCCTCAACTGTTCAGACTGAATCTATGATTACGTCTAGTATGCGCCATACACTTCATACTGATTCCAAAATCAGAAAGACTGAGGTAAAAGTGGCCAAGTGGCCACCTTTGGCATACCAAAAGTATCCATGGGTAAGAAATACACGAGCTGCTAATCAAACCTTTTCCAAAAGGGAAAAAAGGGGGAAGGATGAAGTTCTCCTGTCGGCTGATCCAATACTTTTGGGAGATGAGACCATACCAGTGACCCGCTGAGATGAGCGATGTTAAAGCATGCCTCCCTCCGAGATCGGATCTGCACCATTAGGCGTCACGCGGTTAGGGCGAGACGGTGTTGGGTTTCCGGTGGCGGCTGGAAGAGAGCCGACACCGAGATTTGCAGGCTCTTATCGTTGCGAGGGGGTGTGTGGGGTGCGTGGTGGATGTGGGGGTGGGGGGGTGTGTGGTAGAGCGTGTCGGACGCGAGAAAGTACACTCTGACCCTCTCTCGCTCCGGCAGAGGATAATTAGGCCCATGTTAACGGTCACTTTGCCGTCTCTCAGTAAGGACTGTATGGCCCTCTCTATTATGAGGCATATCTTCTTGTCTGCTGTTGAAAACTCTGATCAATAGGCCTCCCTGCATGATGATCGCCATCTATGGTGCTGGGTAGAAACCTAAGGTATATTTCACTTTCCCAAATTTTCGCTATCAAATAAAATTTGGTGCATGCGCACCTCGCCAGATTGTGTCTAGCTAAAGAAGATTTTCGATTCAACTTGCTGATCAAAATCAGGGACATTAGGCGTGGAAAGGGATAGGCAGGGCACAACTTATAGCCGGATTTGTTACTAATAGGCTGGCGTGGTTGGCGGTGTATGATCGGCAAGCCATCATTACTAGCTAGCCATAAGGATATAATGAGCTGACGTCATTCTCGATGAACTCCTTGTTCTTTCACTGAGGTTAGCAATAGTGAATGGAAGTTGGACGCGCGGCACATTCGAAAGGTCGAAAGGAAGCGCGGACGCTTCAGCCCCATCAGAAAAAAAAGCTAGCACTCCTATGTAAAAGCTCTGTGAAGGATGTAGCTCACTGGAATAAGATTATCTCAATGATGTTGGAGAAACTCCCTATTCCCTTCCAGGGTGTTTAGACCTCGGGAGGGGAAGGCAAAAGAAGTTAGAGGTTCATAGGGGGGATCACCTCAGCTAAAAAGTATCGCGTGACAACCGCTAACAAAATTCCCAGAGGGCGAATCCTACGGCCATCCCATTGGACAAGCAGTGGCCAACGATGTGATCACGTACGTCGAGTGACTACGATAGCCAAAGCGATGATTAACCCGTTTCCTCTTCCTCCTTCCTCAGAGATTTCCATAGTAGATAAAGCTGTTTCCTTCATTTGGAAAGTTCAAAAAAAGTCCAGCGCTGAGCTTCGTTGTTCGTCATCTCGATGATGACCTCATTATTTCCTCCTTAAACGGCTTCTAAGTGCTCCCAGACGGATCGGCAACCTATCATTACTGCTGAGCGAGCCAATCGGCTTTTCGGCATTGTTTCACGACGATAATGTGCAGCTTAGAGTAGGTGTTAAGTGGTCGCGTCGGCAGCGGCCACCTGGTTGTCGGCAGCTTCTTAGCTTCTTAACCCCCTCAATGAGTGTACGCGCGACAGTTGCATAAGAGAGTGATGGGAGCAATTGGAACGGGTAAAGTAACTGTGGTAAGATAAGGGTTCTTGTTAATAAGGATTCCTGAGTTACGCGAAAATGCTTTACACCAGCCAGGACTCGACTCTGAACCTCACCATTCTGGGGCAGGTTTGCTAGATGTTAGCGAATAGCACCACTTCTGTGACATATAGGAGCAGAGCTTTCTCTTTGGGGTTTTATTGCTTTCCAAAGCTTCGTTAAGGGTGTCCAAGGGGCATAATCTGAAACCCAGCGGGAATCCTGGGGCTATGGCTACCGGTCAACCCAATGCGATCAGCGGTGAGTGGTTACGAGAAAAAGCTTAACCGAGGATGAGCTGCAGCTCGAAATTTACTTTCAATCCGATCCAAAGTTGATCCGACGCCGCTTTTGACAAAGGATGAGGTCGGCACTACCACCCGTGCTTTGACACTTCTGCGGGAGGGTTAAAATGAACTCAGTTCCCAGAAGGATCCACAACTCGATGGCTCTTCAGGTCTGCTGAGGGCACTAGTACAAAGTTGGTGACACTGAGATTCAGTTGGCAAACACCGCTTCTATATAGCTCGTCGAAAAATCTTTGAGACACTGCTCGGGGTCCTGGGTCCTAAACCCAAACCATGGGCCTGAAAAGATTGCAGTGGAGCCGCGGGCAAGCCTTGCCTTTCACACGTCCGTGGGCTTGCTCTAAACCCCAAGGCTGCCTAGCTTGCCTTATAGTGACGCAATCGCCGATCGAGTGTATTTTCCGGCTCTAGTTACTTTGCGTTAATAGATTCATCTTAACGGCAGGAATTAGTCCCTAGTTCGTGGAACGCGGATGGCTGACAGCTACGGTACACGCGCAGCGCTGCTTCTGGGGCGTCTGATGTATTATAATAATTGAGTTTTTTCTCGCGCTATTGCTGTTTTGGCTATCTGGCGTTGGTTGGTCCCGAGCTTAGCGAGTAGTTCGCATACCTTTGGCCAAACCTTCCAAACGTTCGCGCTGAAACAATGCTCTCGCTTGCTAGGCTAATCTATCCCATCCCCCCCCCCAGCCGTAGGTCGCCTTCGCTAACACAACGAGCTACGAATAAGAAATCCTTCTAGGTTTACAATACGTAATCGCGGACGCATGCTAAGAAACTCCCTTTAATGAATACTGGAAGATGGCACGTTTTCCATGCGCGAAGTCCGAGGATAGTTTCCGGATAGGCCCCCGCCTAGGTCAACCATGTCTTCTTCCTTTCGGAGACGGTAACTTGGTACCAGATTTGTCTGGGAGGATAAAACACTGACTTGTACATCGGCTGGCCCCCGCAAGTCATTGTATAGGCCACATCGCATTCAATAAGCCACTACGATTCTGAATGGAAGTAGAATGCGTGCCGCATCCCTACAAAGGTTATGGTCAACGGCGAAGACTTCATCCTCTATCCCTTACAAAGGTCTAACACGTACCCTCGAACTTCCGAATATTCAATGAGAGATCCGCGAATGGTAGTATCGGTTCATCATGGACTTCTGCCAATAGACATGCATTTCGCCATTTCCTTCATATCCCAAATTCCCGCCCCTCTTCAGTAGAACCTCTTGATGTGTGTGAGAGGTTTAACCTTATTCTGTCGTGCTTGTCTAAGCGTTGATGCGCGCAGCTTAACGTCATTGCATGTCAGCGACAATTGTGGTCATTACCGTCAATGCATGATTGCACTTGTTCTAGCACTTCGTTATGTGCTGCCTTGAGCGCACGCCACGCCACGGGCACTGCAGCATTCTCGTTTCGCGCGAATTCCTCCGGAAACGAACTTTATTCGATTGCCTCCTCTTCGGAACTGATTGAATGTCATCGCAATGGTTAGTTAGATGAGGTTGGCACAAGGCGCGTGAAATGTCGCTATTCTTATAGCAATTGAGAGGTACTAAGAAGCTTGACAATCAAGGTCTAGGCCGAAACTCTTAATCCGGGGGTCACGAAAATTTGGGCTTGTTCGGGTTTCGTGGGTCTAGTGGGTTCTTCTCAAAGGACAGTCAAGCTGAAAAAGGGAGAGATTTCGAGAAAATATTTCCATCTGGAGGACGAAAGATTTCTGGTACACAATTTACTAAAGTGAGCTCTTAAGTAGC
>MU913607.1:22254-36285 GCA_036418165.1 Cooperia oncophora | reverse complement strand
TTTTGTTAGGATCAACTCTCTCACCTTGAACCCTCATTCTCACTATTTGAAATAGAGAGAGAGCGAGAGGGCTGGTAGCGGAACAACCACACAATCAGGAAGCCTTCAAGGGCACGGTCCGTGTAAAGAAAGTGATTCGTCTGTGAAGAGAAAATGCTGAAGGGAACGTTGCCGACGCTTTAATAGGGCCCCCTCAGGCTTCCAGCAATGGCACGGGTAAAAGGTTTAATAGGGCCCCCTCAGGCCTCCAGCAATGGCACGGGTCAAAGGTCAAAAGACCGCGTGTTTGGGACGAGTTCCAGTCCAATGATCCCTTGTAGTGAACCGTATGACCCCCATAAGAGATAGTGGAACATCAGTTTCATGCTACTTGTCCGATAGCATCATTTTTGACTGTAAGGCGATTCTTGAGAGCGGACTCTGGAGGCGGAGTCACTGTAAACTGGGAGGTACCACTGGAGCAATTTCCCGCCTCAACTCTATTACCTTGCAACTTTTCGCGCCGCGGAGCTGGCACAAGGCTGTCCATTGCGAACCGCACTACCCTTCTCATACAACCTTGCGCATTTTTATAGGTCATCGCCGACCGTTCCTCTAAAGGTGAAGTTGGGTGCTGCGCTGGGCAAAAGGGAAGGAGGGTAGCCTTTATCGCGAGCGGATACCACTTTCCTCACGTATTTTGAAGCCGCAAACGGGGTGTATCCTCTTTGCTTGCGAACAAGTTTACGGTAGACAGTCGGCACAACTGTACAGTCCTCATCATTGCGGACCGGTGGGGCGTGTCAGTGCGGCTGCGTTTGGCGCGGTGCCAAAGTCGTTCTGCACCAGTTGTTGAAGCGGGCAAGTGACATTACTGTATTATATCCTTCGTATTACTCGTTTTCTACCACTTTTTGTCGCACGTTTCAACAAAAAGGCTGAGAACGGCTTCAACAGTGTGCACACTCATACTGGCTGACACGCCCCACCGGTCCGCAATGATGAGGACTGTAACTTGTCGGGCGATCGCGCATCGAGAGGCGATGGCAGATTTGCGACGTGCACCGCCTTGTCGAACGAGCCAGCGAAACTCACATGAAACTCACATCAGGAGGAGACAACACCCTATTCAACCGGGCGAACAGCCGACGATTCCCGTCCCCCTGTTATAAGATTCATACCGCCCGGGCAGGTGCGACATATTGGCAGTTGTGCCGGGGGACGGTCTTTAGGACCAGCGTCGATTCGCGTGCGCGCAATTCGTGCAATTCGTCGCGTGCTTGGCACGCTCCAGATAAAATAATTGGTTACAGGTCAGGGTAATCGTCTGTCAGTTTTTGGCCTCGCTCGGTTCACGAACAGTGGATAGCTTGGATTGTCACAGTGTTAGTTTCTTTACCCACAAGCAGTCATGAGTGTTAGTTTTTTTTACATAACTAGAGTGACTGCGCAGCAATTATGGTGAGGAGAAACCTGCACAAATTCTGCTCGCGGGTTAATTTAGTTGCTGTGCAACCATTTGCTGCCACAATGCTTTCTGGATAACATACTCTCAGAACCTGCACTTTTGTTGCTGAGGTGCGACGGAATGTCCTGTTGAAAAAATGGTAGCGAAATGGCACGATCGCAATAAGAAAACCATCAGGAGCGCGCAACGATCGAAACAATACGTTATTTGCAATTGTCGCGCGCGACGCCGCGTGGTCCCACCGCCACGAACGGCGGTTGTGTTGCCACATATCCCAGGACTTGCTCTCCCACGCAAGGCGTCTGAACGCCATATAAACGCGAATCGCGTCTTCATGAGCTCCGCTACCATCTCACAACCTCTACAAAAGTTCTCACTGGTCTGTTCACTACTGACCTCTACACATACGGCTTCACCCCCTCTCAATCCCTAATCAGGACAAGTATGTCACAAAGCATGCCTGTCCCTCTCCTAGAGGGCTTTCGTGACAATTCTAAATTTCATTTGTAGTGTCTAGGCAGAAACTCGGTTCCACCAACCGTTCTGTATGCGGTGGCGGAGGCAAAAACGCTGATAATAGCTGTTTTCGCGACGAAAACGTCTCTGGAGACAACGGCAGCAATCGACAAAGATCGTCCGCGGCTTCGCATCTATTATGGACGGCAGCGGCAGCACATAGCTGGCCGAGGTGTCCGTTGACGAGTGAAACACCATTGCCCACCATTCACGCTTCAGTGCTGTGTTTCTAGAAACAAGAGCGTGTGCTCTCTCAGAAATTCGGAAGACATTGTGCTTCCGGCTCAGCGCTCTGAGGGCATTCCAGCATAGAATCTCTCAGTATCTCTCGGTAGGCGAAGCAGCGAGCCTCTCGCAACCAGCATTTGCACTTGGTGCCTACCACTGCTGTTCGTCTTTCGTCATGGGAGAAAAGGAGAGTCGATGAGGAGCTCGAATGAGACTTTCAAAGGTGCTGCTTTACTCACAGTAACAGTCACAAACTGAAGAAATTTTTCATAAGACACTGTCAGGCACAGCTCGGCGACGGGGAAGGCATTTAGCACTTTCCGGTGCTTCACCAGTTCAGGTTTACAAGTCACTCTGAGAAGCTGGAGCAGGCTCATCCAGCCATTATGGCAAAACTTGTCAACCCTTGAACGCTCACTAAATTGAACGACACGTAGATGGAAGTATCACAAGTGCAAAATGCCCCTCCCCCTTCCATTTTCATCATGGAAACACAAGACAAGAACATCTCACGTATCCGAAATATGGCCTGAAAGAAGTCAAAATCGCAATGTCTTAAAGGCAGAGAGCGATCATTCGTCATCACAGATAGTGGATTAGGGGTTTTCATATAGACGACAGGGTGCTGGGTAACTCGATAGTGAAGAAAAAAAGAAAAGAACAGGTCAGCTGCATTAGATAGAACCATTTCGATCCCACATTGCATGTGCTCAATTAACTCCGTCTCCAAACTACGCCCCCAGATTCCCCGATAAAAATTTACGACCGTACAAGAGCCGATTTTATCATCCTGCAGCTTCGTTCTTCACCGAAAGACCAACCTGAAGGCGGAGTCTGGAGGCGGGAGTCACTGGAGAAAAGGAGGCGTTACTGAAGTTCTATTGCGCTATAGTGCCCCTCCCTTACAACTTTTTGTTGCGAAAACGGTACAAGGTTGTTCGTCGCAGGCCACACTATCCTCCGGACACCATGTTTTCAACTTCTATACCCGATCGCGGACCGTGCCTTTAATCGCTATGGGTGCCTTCATCGGTAGATGAACCTCCAAATGCTTTCCTAAGGATCAAACGTTCTTTGATTTATCGCCTCTATTTCTTGGGGCAGAACAATTTAGAGGAAATAGCATGCACCATCTGGGCCATATGTTCACTCATCAAGGCAGTTGAGAGAAAAATTGCTCTGAAAACTAGAAGCACGAGTTCTTGGGAAGGGCAAACTTTACTTTTATGAAACGTTTTTTGGTTTACATTACGGGAAATCTGTGGCATTTCCCTTCCCAAAAGGAGGTCAGTCAGTTCTACAACATGGCCATCGACCACACCCGAGGCACGTCGTGCCGCGGCGGAAATTCTCAAGGTACGACCCACCCCTAATTCCCTCCTCTGTTATGAACCCTCCCCTCCCTTCCTTAAGGGCAGGGTTCGCGACAAAAAGCCTAGGTGATTTTGCAGAGTAAATAGCACGTGTGAAACAGGAAAAACCGCGAGAAGTCACGATTGGAAAAATTTTCTTACCAATTTCTTCCCACAAATTTCTCTCAAAAGCAGAATGCGGCCCCCCCCCCCCCTTATAGCGTTCGTGAAACTAGAATAATCACCTACCAAAGATAGTTTTCTCAGACCAAATACGATCCCCGGCGACCAAATGCGACCCCATCCACTGGGGATTCCCTGATTACAACCTGATTACAACCGAGGTGATCGTATTGAGTATGGGTATTGGACTCTAATATAACAAAGGAGTTTAGGTTGATACTGTAAGAGTGACATGAATATATCAAATTTGATATTTTGGTTCAAAAGACGTTTGAAGTTATTTGGGTGTTGGTGCGATGGTTTGGCCTTGTTCTCTGATGGATCTTTGATGGCGCTTTGTGTGAAATGTCCGACTTAAATTTTCAAACGTTGCGAGAAGTTCTCATAGAGTGGCCAGACGGAGGGTGTTCGAGAGGAGCGACGCACGTCATGAAGGCCAGGACACACACACAACCCGACTATCGAGAAATGACGGAGAGGGTGGTTGACGAGACCGTCGAAAAAAACTGACAGCCCGGATTTCCAAAATCGTACCTGAACACCTTCGAAAACGGTACCTCCTCATATTTTAATCTCACCATGAATAAAAATAGATAAATGTTTTGCAGGAGGTAGCTTGGGTGCCGCTAATGGAGAGCAAGGCTCCTGGAAATGAACTACGTTAAGGTTTCCTGAACGGATAGCGCTTGAGAACTTGGTTTGGCCCGATTTCTAAATTGGTGTTATCGACCACTCTTCACTCTGTCGACTGCTCTTGAATCCAGTCAGACCGAGGTTCTCGTTTTCATTGAGTGACTTTTATAACAGCTGGTTTTATGTCGAAGCACTGGTCAGAGTGCAGACATTGAGAGTCGGCAGGGGCGAGGTCAGAGAGGCAGAAAGGGCCGACACCCGGCCGGGCCTCGCTGCATTCACATCCATATGGCCTTCTAGACGGTTGGTTCCCTCTCAAACGTCCATGTGAAGAAGCTGCTTGGGAAGACTGTCCTCCTACCCTTCTGGAGCCGTGTAGCTGCCCTTTTTCATTCTCCGTTTGTCTGTCTAGTATTTTTCCCCAAATCTTTGCATTCTGACCCTTTTCCCGACCTGAGGGTTCATGATCATACTATTGACGACTTTTCGACGTACTCCATTGTGAATATGCTTCTTGTTTCTGTATTCTGAGGTTGGTTTTAGTTCGTGGGTGTTTGTGTATGTGTGCGCTCGTCGGGGGCCTTCAATAAGAGCGCGAGGCGCCGAATCAATAGGCCAGCAATTATTGTAAAATACCGGAGCGAAATTCGGTCTGGTTCTGATCGGTTCAGTCGAGCTGAGTGAGAGGGATGACCAGTTGCAGAGCTTCAATTCTGTTCTATCCATTATTTGGTTCTCGAACGTTAAACCCTCGTCTGATCTGCCTGTCATATTCAGCTTCATAAACTCCCAAATATGAAATTATTTAGATGTGGATCGAAGGGTGAAAGCAGTTGGGGACAACAGTTAACGTACGAGAACGTATTCTTCTTACGGGTATCGGTGGGGGACGTCACGCCGCCGCGAGCTGCTGCGACTTCTACCACGATGCTACGACTCGCACGCGAGCTCAAGCATCAGAGCATCTCGAAACGCGATGACTCATCCGAGGAGGACGAACTTCACGTCGAGAGACGTCGCAGCGCTCGTCTAAACCCGAAGCAAGAACAGGTACGTACGTTGATGGTGAAATTTCGTCACAATTCTGGCTCTCAAGAGGTCACGCGCAAACAGACTCTTGTCAAACGTGGTACCAGCGGATTTACGCCCGCCATTCCGACTGAGTAGGAGGTCAGCGCTTGGTTTATGTTAGATAAACGGCAGATGTACAGTTTCCCCCCTCCCAAGCACTTCTACGAATTAGTTCCAACCAGGCCACGTCCCACGTTGGGAAATCCCCAGCGGGTGTTTGGTCGCTGGAGGGAGGGGCTCGCATTTGGTCCAAGAAAAAGACTTTTGATAGTTGATTTTTCCGGTTCCCTCTCCCCATCGTTGGGAGAGTTCTATGAGTGGGGGGCGTCTCTGTCCCTAGGAAATTGTTTTTTTCATGCGCGTGAAAATTTTTCCCGGCTGGTGACTTCTCGCGGTTATTCCCATTTCATAAGTGCTACATATTCCCCCGAACGAGAGAGAAGTTTTAGGGGAAACTTGGGGAGATGGACAAGAGAATCGTAATTTGCCGCTCCGTCGCGCGCGGCGATGGGCGCGGCATTTCTTAACTCGTGTTAACCTGTCGATTGGAGCACCGGACTTCATGTAGACCCCGTCATCGTAGACATTCATGACTTTTTTGGTTCTGAATTGCCTGTTGTCGCCATCTACTACCTGGAACCATCGTCATTTGCGGGCGCGACGTCGCACGCGACGCCCACCAGCGCGGTGAATTACGATTCTCTTGTCACATACCCGGAAACTGGGAGTACTTGGGAATCAGGGGACATCATCGTTGGGGATTCCAACGGGGGAGGGGTCTGAGAATTTCTTTTCTGAGTAGCGTTTTCTATGTTCCCTACGGGGAGCTATAAAAGTGGGGGGGGTCGTATTTGCTCCGTCCGTTGGAAGAGGGGAGTCCTTAGTTCTTCCCGCAGTTTTTCCCGTACATTGCTTATATTCCCGCCGCCACCTATCCACCCCCCCCCCCTCTCCTTCCGCTGGACCACATTAGTGGAGCTAGAGGGGTCGTACCAAGTCACACTTTTAAGGGATGAGTCGTACGGACTCGACCAAAATCCCCAACCAATGATGTGCCCTGTTGGGAAAGAATATATTGCAGGAAACTGGGAAAAGTTGATGGATGGGAAAGGGGAGGGGGTTGCATCCTCAACCCCACCCTCCGGGTGGCAGGATGTGCCCTGGCTCCAGTACCCATCATCCAACTGCTTCGTTCCGCCCTTCTGCTGAAGTGCAAGATTGGCCTCATAAATGAATGCTCATAGCCCTAAGCGTCCAGGAAAGCGAAGATATGCCGTTACATGTACCTGTTTTCCGTCAGCTTGCCTTCATTTTTTCTTTCATAACATTCTTCAATTTCTTGTGTCCTCACGTTCCTAATCACATTCCCCCTCGTCAGTGCGAGTCCCCCCCCTTATTTGGCTTTGTTTTTTCTCCTCTCCTATCCCTATGCTCATTTATAATTCTGACATTTGTATTGTATTTTACCTGTCCTCTGTGCCTCTCTCTCCCTCTCCTTCCTCCCGACGGCTTCAAATTCCGGCGCACGGAGATAACTAATTAAGCAAAAATGGGCATTTGTCTGAGAACATGTCCGTTGTTATGTTGCTGCTGTCATTATGAGAATTCATAATTGACATCTATTTCAAAATTGCAGTCTAATTTTGCAAATTGATGTAGGGGTTTGTGCCTGAGCGCACACAGCCACAGACTGCCTACCTAGGCATTCAATTACATTTAGTCGCGTGTGGTCGCAGAGTTATTCGTAATGGCAGAAAAAACGCATATCCATGGGCACATGAGCCCTTGGGAAAAGTAATCCAATGCGAGAATGACGTACCCTTGACGCAGGGAGCTGAGTTTTTCTGTGGTGTGGGATTTTCTTGAAAGACTCCTCTTACGTTCTTTCTACCTGCCGCCCCCTCTCGCGAGCAATGAAAAGAAAGCCCACGTATTTTTGCCTCAAGGCATAAGGCATGAAATTCGGTGCTCGGTCAAAAATGGGGAAAAACGAAGTGAAAGCGGTAATAACCTGCAAAAAAAACCCTCATTTTAACCAGCGAACTCAAGCAATTTCGGACGAGTTTTCCGTTGTCATCGTGCCAATAATCGTCGCTACGGTACATACGACTGCATATACCGTCTAATTCGCTGCGGACCGATTGGCTGTGTCGAGGCATGAATTACGTGCGGTCATCCCGTCAAAGCCGTTCTCTGCCTTCTTGTTGAAGCGCGCATGCGACAAAAAGTAGAAAACGAGTAATACGAACGATATGATACAGTCATATCATTTGCTCGCTTAACAACTGGTGGAGAACGGGTTTGGCACCGCGCCAAACTCCGCCTGACACGCCCAACCGTCCGCAGCGAACTACACTATATGTGCTTATATATCCATGCAGCACCGCAGCCGCTTCATATCAATCCCTTCGCTTCATATTTTACTTCGCAAATGAAGCGATACGAGCATCAGCATCGGTCGGACATTTGTGGGCGGGCGGGCGGAGCAGGCGTCCGGGTCGGTATGTTGCAGCTTCGAAAAGGCGCTATAAAGGTTCTTTCCTTGAAAAGGCACCATGCAGCGCCTGCTCAGGGGTGCTGAATTCCGTCCTGCTAGGCGTATTGATCTTACACGTTTTGGGGATTTATCGTGCCACTTGCCTTCAACTTGAGATGTTTGCTTTTTACACTGCGAGGTCGCTTCCCACTAGGGTCACGCTTGCGATGAACGGGACTGCTAAATTCGTGCGCCAAGATGTAGGGATAAAGTACAGTTCCCGGCGTTGGCCAGATCTTAAGGATGCGCCGCGCATCTGCTTCCCTGCAGGGTCGTACACTCTTAGAATGCGATATGTCCTGAACAATGACTTGCTGGCCAGCCGATAAAAGCCTTAGTTGCCCTGAGCGGGAGAAAATGCGGTATTTGACTCGAGCAGTGCGCGTGCGACGAGGGACTGCTTGCTGCTACAATACTCCCGCTACATATAAAACTACTGGCTTCTTTTTTTTGAAAACACTGGCCAGCTCCAAATGCGAAAATTTGTTGATAATATCAATTAATTAATGATATTATCAATCGCGAATATTCTGGCTGTTTCTAGGACTCAGCGCCGTGAGCCAGTGTAACTCATTGAATGAATCTGATTCCGAGAAAATTTAAAAAATTTGGCCCAGGGCTCGAACTTCTTCTTCCCTAACCTTCCACTCGCCGTTTCCCCTTTTCTTATTACATTTTATCAGAAAAATCTGAAATGGCTGCTATCCTTCATCTGTTGCCATTTACTACTTTATCAAAAAAGGCTGACCACTCTCCTGGGTGTTCGGGACCAGGAGAACTACTGTGGTCCCCATGGTAAATCTGCAGTGGTCAAACTTCCACGAAATGCTACGAAATAGAAGACTAAGGGGTAGTGACTGTTGAGGACTATAAATAGGGGATGAATTCGTCGCCGTAATGCCTTTGCGGGATGCAGCGACGCCATACTACGCTCCATCAGAATCCTAGTGGCTTATTGAATGCAAGTGTGGCCTATGCAAGGACTTGCGAAGGCCAGACGATGTTCAAAACAGTGTTCTTATCCTCCAGACGAATCTGGTTTCAAATTAAATTACGGAGAGTAAAGGGCTTGGCTGGCTTGGGCGGGAGTCGACCCGGGATTTGAACTCGCGACCGCGGTGGGAGGCGCCCCTGTTGTCACTACACCACCTTCCCGTCCTTTATTTATCATCCTTTATTAAGACCGGTCGGATCGCCCAGCTGTCGCTGGGCGCTCCTCCTTCCGCGACATGGCCCTGGAAAGCCGAGCCATGCGGATTTGCCGCGTGCTAAGTTGTACGGATCATTGATTAATTCGTCTGCATCAGCCACCAATGAAAAGCAGCGGCCCCCATGGCAGAAGCAGCAGCAGCGCCGCCGTATAACGGAAGTGAGGGGAGCCGGCCTTAGCCGCGATGCCGACTGGTACTTCATACTACATGGGAAAATATTGCACGCTGTTAGGTTAGCCGCTGAGCAGCCATATGATTCAATGCAATCGTCTAAGCGTCTTGCTTTAATGCACTCCCGCATTCAGCAGTGGAACGCTTTAAATGGCCCTCACTGAGGTTGTTGATGGAAGATAGTTCTGATAAGAGTGATTGAGTCAAGTTGCTGCTGTTCATAACATCTCTGTAAACAAACCCCATGCATTTGGAATAGAGCTAGCTTAGCGGTCGTACATGATGTCGTTACTGATAAACGGTGAAGAATGAGTTGTGTTGGAATCATTGAGATCGTTATACTTGAGTCATATCGATCGCATTTGTTGTGAGCGGTGAAGCGGATTTTCCCATGTTACCTTGTCACTTTCAGCTCCTATCACTTCCGTCACCCGATAATAACATTCGCGTCCCATATCACTATCATATCACCCTATATCACCTGTCGGATCCAAGGTCCCACTGTTGCTGTAACCTGCGTTACACTTATCCCTTCCAACCTTAATCGAACTTATCAACTGTTATCACTTTCTGTCACCCGCCAATAATGTTCCCCTCCCACACCCTATATCACCTCTCGGATCCAAGGTCCCACCGTTGCTGTAACCCTGCGTTACAAAAACTTATGCCTTACGCAAAACTCCTATCCACTGTTATCACCTTTCTGTCACCCGCCAATATATTCCCCTCGCCACACTCCTTATATCAACCTCTCGCGCTCCAAGTCCCACCGTTGGCTTGTAATCTCTCGTTAAGCGAATTGATGTCCCCTCCCCTTTCCGACCTTATCGGATATTATCAACTGTTATCCATTTTTGTCACGCGCCATATGCTCCCACTACACCGCTTATCACCTCTCGGATCCAAGTTCCCCACGGCTTACGCGAACGGGTGCTATAATTTGACTTTTGAGAGACAGATAAACGCCACACAAACAGACACACACAGTTACAGACATACTTAGTGGATTATATATAGTAGGATTATGTGGGTAAAATATGTTATTGGGCTTGTTTTGAGGTTTTGTCTTCTACGCTCCCGCAAAAGTACTGGCGATCGGTGATAAAAGTTCGTAGACGCTCGTCTGCGCGGAGTCAATGTACTCTCAGTGAGGGGGGGGGGGTGTGGGCCACCTAAAACCAGAAGTAGCTTTCGAGACCAACTAATCGTTGCACTGCATGCTCATAAGTGAAGTTAAAGGTGCCGTTCTCTCTCTAATGAGGAAAACACAAGTGCTGAGGACTGATCTGGCCCCCGAGATTGGCACTGAGTACTTGATGTGGTACAAGATATATGCGAACATCCTGAGCGATTCCTTACCCATGCATAACAACCTTCGCTCTTTTTGCCAAGCTAGCGTTGGTGGATTGCGTATCTTACCGTCATTAAGTGCAGGACTACAACTTTGCTACGTATCTAGTATCGGTTATGGGCCATGACCTGTTGGAATGGTCAAGACATATGGCGTGTCGTCAGAATTCTTATTTCTAGACCCTGAGAAATCTGGTCTGTCTGGTGTCTTGTTTCTGATCTTCAAAAAATTGTTACGTTGATTGGTTGTGCAGCTACTGACTAGAAAGAAGGGCTGGGAAGTTATCTCAATGGCCTGTAGGTCAATACTATCACTGTGAGCCCAGAAAAAAGAAACAAATGATACGACCAAAGCGCTTTTGGGAAGAAATCGAAGGAAATTAATTTTTCAGGGATGAATTTCTATTAAACGATCGCGCTAGAATTGCATGCCGTTGCGAAACCCCGAGATAGATTGAGCGATTTTCCATCATATTTTGCACGTCTTTGCGTCGTCTGATTGATGTCCTTTGTGGCGGGTTCTGGTCAGTGTTTTCTTTCGATCCAACATAAGAATCAAATCTGTTGCCCCTGAATTGGAACACCCTGTTTAGTCGAGCTTCTGATAGCTGGTGAAAAATGAAGCTATGTGGCCTAGTCTACGTCCATCACTGGCCGCTTAAACAGTGAGCTAGGTCGGGCAGTGCTCATGTAGTTCTGTCTTCGACTCTGAAGTCCAGGCAGTACTTGTGCTAACGAGCGGTTGTAGTACCTCGAACCCGAGCCAAGAAATCGGAGTTGTCACTCGCTGTTCTTCGTGCATCCTGCATTCCCCCCTCAAAGCTACAGTGCAGAAAACAAAGAGCACAAAGTCTCCCTCAGTCTCTTCAGTTTGCGCCATGCACTTCACTTTCATAAAAAGCTGAAGCGCAGTGGCAATCGTATGTAATCTACCTGGGTCAGTCGACGCAAATCAATATTTTTACCTCTAACGTGAGATCAATACTCGACCTAGTGTATGGAGGGTTTAAAATCATGCGTGCTACCCTCTAACAATTGCCCTGCTGTGACCTATGGTTCAAAGTTGAGATCGGATTTTTTGCAGTGTTCAGACGGAGTTCACTCCGCAAACCTGCACTCAACACCTACAGTCAAAATTGTGCAAGCATTCGAAAAATTTTTCAGTTTGTTCAGTTCACGGGCCAGTCGATGTTCATGATAGTGTTCTGCTCTGCCTCACAAGTTCGATTTCAAGGAATGCTCAGACATATGCCGCGATTACAAGTCGTGAATGTAGGTGGAGCATGTGGTTTCCTGATGGTTATACCAGGGAAGCAAAGAGTAAAAACGTCTTGAATGAGCCCCTTGGCTTTCGACAAGGATGTGAAGGCTACAGATCAGAGCGCTACGATGGGACGTATAAGGAGGTAGCAAGCTGGCGCAAGACTACTGGCATATATAGTGTTGGCATACTCGCGTCGTGTTCGCGAAAGTCCGACCTTGCTTCAATCTATCGGGTGGAGACACCGATGGCCAACTGGGGAGGACTTACTGGCTTAACAACTGGCGATCTGTCCGCTTCTGCTAGATCCTTTACCTAAGAGGCTTGTATGTCTAACACTAGACCAGGTGCTATTCCGATTCAATTCTAACTCAACCTCATTCTCCTTATGTTATTTCTAGGACTCGGCGCGCTTCTTCTCTACTTAGTGTTGTTTGACTCACTCTAACATCTCTCACGCCTGGTCCCCGTTGCAATCTGCTCGCTTCATTGGTATTCCTCTAAGGCGCACTCCATCATTGAAGTGTATGAAATAAATAATATAAATAAATAAATGCATTATCGTTCGTTATCAGCTCGTTTTCCACTAGTTAATTGTGGCATTACGCCAATCAAACCTGGGAGAAGGAGTTTGTGGCGCGCGACCACAATCCGAGCCCTTTCTGACATCATGACAGCCCCAATCATACCGACAGCGAATAAGACTTTTGTTTGGTAACTTGATAGTTCGGTTGTGGAGGGCATACCGTATATGGCAGGGGTCGTGCTCAGCGAACGTTTTCCTTAACGCTAAGAGACGTGCCTTGATACAGACTCACAGGCACTCACAGAGCAAGAGACTGGACAAGCGCAGGCGAGAGCGATGTAGCCTCACAGACATAACAATAGCGGGGCAGTGATCGTAGTACCACGTAGACGTACGTTCATGCTGCTCTTTTGCTGACAGCGGAGAGTTCTGACCCTAGTGAGCCCTTGGCTCCAGTGCCATGAGTTTTTGTGGCATGGATGTAGCACATCTTATGCGACTGCAGACGTGGAACGGTCAGATCCACCTCTCAGTTTCTCATGAAATGTTTTTCGTTAGCGTTCGGGGCTTACTTATCTTCTTACGGATTTGATGCATGGATCGTGTGTTGGTAGTTGCTGCTTCTACACCCGACCCTGAATAGGGTCTTATATTGTAAGCGTATAGCTCTCTTCACACAGCACTAGATAGCTGACAGCTAGATAAGGTAGCGTATTCCTTTGTCGCCTGGCTATTAGGCTAAGGCCACACTCTTTCCTATGCCCTTTCATTCAATCGCCGGCATTTCCGTCCCGTCAACCCGCGAGCATTGTTGAAATGATCCTGGAAGGTTCTCAGAAGGAGATTTGCGGTCCTAATTTTTATGATCCGGGGAAAAGATATTGGTGAATTTCATTGCAAGTGCTTGCAAGCATTCAGTGACGTAAATGTGTGCTAAGTAAAACAATAACGACAATATGTTTTCACGCATGTCTCACGGAAGTCCGCTGAACTCCAGACACCGCTGTTTGTCATCTGCTACTTTCACACTTTAGTCCAATCCGTCATCACGTGTGTTCCCACCCTTTCTATTGGTCTACTGAGAGGACACGCTTATCTCGCAGCAATTCAGGACCTTTTTTCGAGACAGAAGCGCCAAATTAGAATCCGAGTTGCACCTCAAAAGGATTTCACATTCTACTCTGCGATAATAATTTGTCACATATCAAAGCGCTAGCGCCCATAGGCTGGTTAGGTCCTACATCGGAACGTTACTCCGAAATCGAGGCAAGTGCTGCCAAATAGGTATTGCAAGCAGCAATTCGCGTCAGGACCCAGTCCATTCAACGTTGCTGTGTTGCTGCACATCGGCTAGCCCTGCATCTGCGCCTCTCAGGCTTCTAACTCTCACTATGTGCCTTTTCTGGTTAACTTGCTCAGAAAAACTCTTGGTAAAGTGAGCCATGGTGTGGGAGCTGGACGATTCTATCATGAGCCAACGAGATCGCACTAACTAACCCGCACTTGGCAAGTCGCGCGACACTATCAAAGTTGTAATATTGAATCC
>MU913606.1:27495-37801 GCA_036418165.1 Cooperia oncophora | reverse complement strand
CCGCTCGACGCAGACACAACTGGCAAGGTTATCCCCATCGTGACGCCTGTTACGGCCATTCCCCATTGTAGACGCTGGTCCATGTAGACGCCGGCCATTCGCTCTCGGCCTTGATCTCGTCCACGTCTGTATTTGATTACGGTAATTACAGTGAACATAAACTTCCATAGCGCGAGTACAATTGTTTCATGCTTATCTTATCAGTGACCACACCACGTTGTGTTTGTCACATGGGGAAAGGGCTGGCACCACGGCATAGGCATAACCGCACCAATGCGGTGAGCTCTACGTCGAATTTTACACCTCGGTGCTATCGCAGTTTGTGGTAGCGTCGGTTATATGGACCTGGAAAACTCGTCTTTAATTTGTCATGACATGATACAACACGTTCACACACACTTGTCGATATGATACGCTCATCCTTGAGAAGAAATAGGCGTCCCTTTAACATCCACACAGCATGACATACATGGTGTGTCATGCATTTTCTCTCTGCGATGTTTCTGCAGTGTGTTAATCAGAGCTGAGACTTGCATAAGATGGGTTGCTCTTGAGATATTTCAAGTTGAGACCACAGTTATCTTGTGCTGTGCTCGACAAAGACATCGCTACAATCTCAATTCAAACTGAAAATATCCCACCAGAAGCAGAGACCGCCACGTTTGGTTAAAGTAGCAGCCACGCCCACCGCATCTTAGGAATTTCGAGTGTGTGTTGTCAGATCGGATGTACTAAAAGTGAGGGATTGTAATCGTCCAACGATAACACCCGTCTAACAGTACTATCAGAAACTGAGGAAGTGCTCATTCTGGAAGTGAAGTTTCTGCATCAAAACAATTCCCGAACAAGAAGGTCCAAGAGCTCCATAAAAACGAGAGCGCTAAAACAGTTGGGGGGGGGGGACCACTTGCCAGCGCCTCCGCATCCCTTCCACTATTCGAGCCTTATAGTTAGAGTGCGGCCATACTTTGCGTCAGCGTTTTGAGTCGATGCTCACACTTTTTAGTTGCCCAAAACGATTCAAAGTATGAACACACTGTAAGGCTTCGTGGAGGCTATATCTTGGCGACTCTGGGCGTCTGCGCTCTGAGCCTAAACGTTTTGCGATAAGAAAACACCTCTGGACAGTCGTAGCGGGAGCATGTTCGTTAACAGAAGCCCTGTAACCAAGTCAGCTGACTGCTGCAACGAATTCATCTCGAAAAGGCATGACTTATTTGGGCAAGCGTTACAATATGCAGGGGAGGGCAGATTGTGGCTGCCGCGCTCTAAAGCTAATAGTGCGCTCCAACGCTAATGCTGCACAGCTGGCTAAATTTTGTAGAAGCGGCAAGTTTTTTTTTCTTCTTGTCCCGGTGGAACTTTCTCGTCACCTGTTGTTAAGCTTGTGGGAAATTCACGCTGCTAAAGAATCGTGGTCGCTTATTTGCATGAGTAAGAACTCCTTTTTTATGGTATATCCTGTAAGTCTCTTTTCGAAACATTCACCTCCGTTTGTTCTCTTGGAAACATGGCTCTGAAATGGAGGAATAGATACTG
The DNA here is from genome assembly GCA_036418165.1 of Cooperia oncophora. Lineage (NCBI taxonomy): Eukaryota > Metazoa > Nematoda > Chromadorea > Rhabditida > Trichostrongylidae > Cooperia > Cooperia oncophora. Next base: position 36,262 of record MU913606.1, on the reverse strand, counting down.
TTCTTCAAATGGTTGATAAATGAAAATTTGAATAAGAGACGTAACGCATTCGATTAGATATTTTCACAAACTAATATCGGTGGAATGTCGTGTTCAGCAGAAACTCAAGGTCATTTTTTAACCCATCTAAAAAATCTTATTGTGGACGCCGAACAAAGTGCTCCATGCTTATCAGATTAGATAAGAACTGAATAATCAACATTCTGAGTTTTGTCGACATCCTTCTCTTTTTTTTCAACACAAATAGAGTTTTTCGGACTAGCTCTTAACAACTAAAGGAATGCACATCCTGCGACGCCAACGACTGGGAGGAAGAATTTGTTTGTTTGCAAATGTATGTTGTCCATAGCAAAACCAAAACAGTCGACGCTATTAATCTAAGGAGTTTTATCCCAATGGTGGGCGGGGGTGGAGAACAAATTCAGCTTGTAATGTGTATATTTTGGTCCTTTGTAGCAGTTTGTAGTATTTTGGTCCTTTTTCCCCAGCACTGATCAGAAGGCATTTAGTCTTGCTAGGTTCAAAAAGACCGAACAAATTTCCAACAAGGTGATTTTCTAAGTGTATTCGAAGAAAACTAATTTTGCTGAAGACAAATATTCCAACATTTAGAGCGAAGAGCATCGCCACGGGCCCTTCTTTACAATTTCGTTTTTGCTGTTCCGAACATCCGAATTCTCTCCAGTGTAATACATACTCATGGTCTTATGTTGATGTGAAAAAGTGACTTTACGGTCGAGCGTCGTTCCAAGGCACGTGAGTAAGGAAAAAAATAATGATAATCGGTTGAACTGTTGACTCGAATCACCCGCCCAAATGATAAGTGATCAGCTCGTGATACTTTTCCGTTCATGGTTTAGCACAGATTAGCTTGTATTTCGGTTCCTAGTTTTTCTTCGTTCTTTTCTCAAGTTCTCTGCATATCTATGGTATACCCTTCTCTGACCGTATTGCCCCAGTTTCTCTTAAAGCGCGTACAGAGTTCGCGATCGCGCGATCCGGATCGCGAAGTCTGAACGCGCTCTTACAGAACTATTTGGAATTTGTGGTGACCACGCATTGTGAAAAATCTTTTTCACTCCATTCGGGAACTCGGCCACGGAAAAAAAATCTGAGGGACTAATGGCAAACGAACTTCGTTGCTACCGTTTAAGGGGTGGAGAAAGGCTACGCGGCGAAACCAAGAGTGCCTTTATACTATGCGTCAGCGTTCTGAGTGACTAGGAAGGTATAGGTGTCAATCTAGCGTAAGGCAGCGTTTTGGACGTTTCGCGGATAGTTTTGAACTTTTCACGAGCAGTCGCTGAAAAGCTGGCACGCACAAAAAACGCTAGATCGATACCTATACTTCTCTAGTCGCTCAAAACGCTGCCGTATGCTCGGAAAGCTCAAAACGCTGACGCAAAGTATGAACGCAGCCCAAGTCGTGATCGCTCTGTCGTCTGCATTTCGCCAGCGCTGTTCCCAGGGAACAAGGGTCGTATTATTGTTTCCATTGAAAACGAATCAGTCGTGGGAGGGCAGTCCCTCAACCAAGACTGAATTTAGAGGAACGAGAGGTCTTAGCAACCTCTCCCTCCTCTAAATTCGTTAGTGATAATGTTCGGTAGGTTTCTTTTTTCGGCCTTCGGTAGGTTTGTTTTCTTCGATCTTGTGGTGCTAGTGGTGTTTTATAAGTCTGGGATAAGTGACCGCGCCCATATTTCAACTTTATTTTTTGAGCATATCGATCAATGTGAACTTAATCTTACCTTGCTCTGAATCTTGTCTAATTTGCTCGTCTTTCTCACTCTGTCACCTCTCTGTCTGCCCGCCTTTTCTGTTTTGCCTGCTTTTTCTCTCGCTCGTGTTCTTTAGTTGCCCTTCGGTTGACGTACTCACGTGGTTTTTCGACGTCGTCAGTGATTAATTACTGTGTTTGGCGCCACTTGTTGGTGGCCTCCTCACAACGATTGTCTCATTTTTATTCTTATTTTCTCGGCTTTAAGCAGTGGAAACGTTTGAATCTGTTTGCTTCTTTTTGAAACGATTGAGAACGTTTACAATTCGACTTGTCGAAAAATAGGCTTTTAAATGGAGAATCACTTAATGGCCACTGCCCCTCTGGTTGCTACATGACCTTTCAAACCTATTCCCGCTTTCCTGGTTGTGTTAGTAGAAGAAGGTAAGTTGCGCCCGTTGATCAATTTCCTTTTGGGACGCGGCACGAATTCCATTTCCATACAGAATCGCAGGGGCTCATTGAATACAATGCGGCCGATGCAACGACTTGCGCTGGCCAGCCGATGTACATTTCATTGTTATTCTTCTCCCAGACGAATTTGAGTCAATTTCCTTGTCAAGGGGGTGGAAGTCTCGATACCCCCGGGCGAGAGTCAAAACGAGATTTGACCCTCGAATCGAATGTTAATCTTAGACTGCTGTTAATCGTAAGGATATCCCATGCTATTGTGATGGATTTAAAATGTAACCTCTTAATTACAAGACAATAACGGTATAGTTGGGTAGAGCATCATTTGTATTTATATTTACTATCCATGAACTTATAAATTTTTCCGCTATATTTGGCAGTTGACAGAGTTCCAAATTAGATAAAAACAGCATTCACTGCTTCTCATTATGCACTACAAAAGCCCTCAGTACTTGAAAGACATTGTTACTAAGGAGGGTGGACTAGGAGTAGAAGTTTACGAATTTGCGATATATACCATTTTCACTTTAAATTCACCCCTTTTCAAACCAAATTCACCCTTTTTCAAACCAAATTCACCCGTTTTCAAACCAAATTCACCCGTTTTCAAACCAAATTCACCCTTTTTCAAACCAAATTCACCCACCTTCCAAATCGAATTCGCCCACCTTCCAAATCAAATTCACCACACTTATTAGGCTGCGCAAGTCATCTACCAAATCACGCCGGACACTACTGCGGGCCCCGCCCCCTCGGCCACGCCCACTTGCTTTTTGCGGAATTTTGATATTTTTTCAAAATTATTGCACTTTGGACTGCTGCGTGAAGCCCCGCCCAGTATGAGAGGCTCCGCCCACTTTGGAGAAGCTCCGCCCACTTTTCAAAAATGATGCAAGTCGGCAGTATAAGGTCTTGGCTTTCATGCTAGGGTCTCGTTCGTCACTCGGAACAAACTTTGCCTGATTTTCTTGTTCCGAGTGACGAACGAGACCCTAGCATGAAAGCCAAGACCTTATACTGCCGACTTGCATCATTTTTGAAAAGTGGGCGGAGCTTCTCCAAAGTGGGCGGAGCCTCTCATACTGGCGGGCTTTATCACGCAGTATCCAAAAATGCAAATAATTTTGAAAAATATCAAAATTCCGCAAAAAGCAAGTGGGCGTGGCCGAGGGGGCGGGGCCCGCAGTAGTGTCCGGCGTGATTTGGTAGATGACTTGCGCAGCCTAATAAGTGTGGTGAATTTGATTTGGAAGGTGGGCGAATTCGATTTGGAAGGTGGGTGAATTTGGTTTGAAAAGGGTGAATTTGGTTTGAAAACGGGTGAATTTGGTACCGTATGTGAAAAGGTGGATGGTTTGAAAAGGGGTGAATTTAAAGTGAAAATGGTATATTATTTACGATTTATTATCGGCAGACTATTTGAAGAAAACTCAGATATAAGCAGAAAACCACAAACATAACTCCGATAAGTAAAACACAGTAAGGTCATAAACTGAAAAGTCCTGCGAAGTTGAGAGGGAAAACAGCGCAGAAGGGCAGTGGGCGCCAACACTGCAAGTCCATGGCAGCAAATTTAGGACTCCGGATACCAACTTAGTAGGTCCGCCAACCTTGCTGATACCACTCCAACGGCCGCAGACTGAACTTCATAGTAGGGGGAGGGAGGATAGTAGAACACAACACATACACAAAAAGCAAGAACATTAGACAGCAATCAAACGGTAAAAAATACCCAAAAAGAACCACATCATTACATAGCACTCTTATGAAAAGGTAGAAATTGAACCAGCAACAACAAATCACATCCTGGCCTCGCCAAACGCGAACATTGTTCAGTTTCTGTTCTCAGAACCAACCACGAGAAATCATAATTTTTCTAAGTTTATTTCTGAACGAAACGGAAGTGCTCGAGTTAACAAGTTCTACCTAGGTACTAATAAATTAGCTTTTTTTTTCTCTTTCTGAATAATGTTTCTAGCGGGTTCATCTAATGCGTGATTTCAAAACAGCTTTGACAATATGGAAGTGACGTGCTAGTGTTACAGAATGGCCAAATAAGGAGAAAAAGGGGAATTGGATTCCTTTATATTGCCCTTCATCACATATTATCCAGAATTTCTACTTCCAAATGCTGAATATTCCTTTGATATTTCATTGATAAATGGCTTATGTTTTGCGGATGCGAGCTCATCTTTGCAATGTTTTCGTTCAAAGGGATTACAACGGAAGTATCAGGGATGAGACTGTGGTTTGTGGCGCGATGTCACGCCATTTCTCCGCCGCAGACATACCCGTCTATTTTCTATGCGGTCGAGTGCAACCCGCTGCCATGTTCCTGGTCGAAGGGGTAGCCCATCTGTCCATCATTACCATAGCTTTTGGTCTTATGCAAATATTTGCTCGTCTATCGCATTGCTACGTTCTGGAAGACCTCCGAGTCTATCGTTTGGCTTTTCATCTAGAATCTCAATTTTCGTTCGTTAACGACTATTTCTTGTTGTAATCGTTCTCTCATAGCTTCTGGTACCTTTTGGCATATTGCGGACCAGCGTTCCTACGCATCATTTTGTTACTTTTTAGACCGATAATGAGTAACTCCTCGGTTTTTTATTTTCTCTTTTAGATATGTGTGTATTATCCCAACACGCGTTTTGACAATTTTCGAACCTGGAAGAAATGCCAGATAGACCAACTGAAACAGCGCTGAAATGTACATTTGACACCCCGCGTGTGTCACGCGGTCGGGATCGTGTAAACCATTGTGTAAGGTAGGAAAAGCACTATCTCAGGCTTTGCTTGCCTCGGCTATGAACACGGAAGTGTCTTTCTTGTAAGGTAGCATTGCATTTTACTCAAACGCCAAGTCTTAAAACACGCGTTCGTGGTCTGTAGCAAGCGGTCTTACCACGGAACTACTGAACAGTCATGCGAATCACTCGTTTGGACCTCATGAGTCCAGTATTTTCTTTCTACGCTGGAAAAAAGTACAGATCTGGTTCTAGAGACATGAAAGCTGCCACAGTTCAAGAATCCTTTGGTCTTGGCGAGATATGAAAGGTTCTTTCGCAGTGTTCCCTCGTGTCGTTGCCTCGAGCTCTTCATTCTTGTTCGCAGCTGATATCGTCGTAGTTCGGTAGTGCGGTGTCAGGAGGCTTGGAATAAGCCCCTTGAGGTGTTTTTCTTTAGTTACTTTTTACTGGAATGTGCGCGGTCGCAGGTGGGCTCATTCCAAGCATCCTGATGCCGATTTCCCGGATTGCAGTGCTTTCAATTGTATGGCCGACTCGTTACAGAAAAACACTAAAATGATGAATCATGGGATTTATGCGAGGAGCAAACAATGCCAAGTCGCTTAGCGGAGAATTTTTAACGGCTTCATCATCAAGTCAAGAAAGAACCCTATGAGGGTAAAGTATCGAATTCTGACCAAAATATCGCGAACAGTTGCTCGAACATTACTGCGAAGCGCAGATAACGAGATTTTTTGAACAGCGAACAGCTGAAGGTCATTGAATGACCGGAAACTAAATGACACATATATAGTTGAAATCGTCGCAATTCGGCGGTGCTGTGTCAAGAGGCTTGAAATGAGCCCCCTTCTGAATCGTTTTCTACGGCTGGTTCTTTCCAGCAGAATGTGGCCACTATTGGTAGAAAACGCAGTCATGGGTGGGCTTATTCCACGCCCCCTGACACCGCTCCGCTGGAATACGATCATATCAACTGTGTATGTGCCATTCGTTTTCTGATCGTTCGATGACCTTCAAGTGTTCGCTGTGCAAAATATTGTTATCTGCATTTCGCAGTAATGTTCTCTCAAGTGTTCACGATACTTTGGTCAGATTTCGATACTTTGACCTCATAAAGTTCTTCCATGGTGATAGAGCGATTAAAATGTTCGCTGCAAAGCTATTTGCCTTCATTTTTGCCCACTAACCCTCATGATTCATCATTTTTTGTGTTGTTGTCATAGAACGGCTATTAGTGGTAACATTTTATCTTACTAGTTTGGATTAGTATTGGCCAAGGCTGTCAAAAACGCAATGTGAGTCATCGAGAGTGTTTTCTTGTCTTGTGTCCTTGTGCTGATTGATTGGAAGTTTACCATGGAATTTCGATCACCCTTTGAGCTGTTCACTGATATTCTATGGAATTCTTCTTTTTACCTCTCGAAATTTTAACGACCCAGCCGCCGAGCCGAGGCGAGCCGCCGGTGGATCAGTCTAGCCGAGGTGAGGCACTGGTGGATCACGACTTTGCACTAGCTTTTGCGTTGTTGCTGTTGGTTCTTAGAAAAGTTTGGCGCAGTCCGGCGATGGGAGGGGGTGGGTGCTACTTTCCATCACGGATCGGGCCACCAGTGGAGACCTGGAAATCCTGTGGAGCCATAAAATGCTACCAGTCGAAGTTGGTAGAAACTTATTGTCAACTTCTATGAAGTATAAATGCCAATTCTTCTGGTGCAATGAAGGCGACAATGGGAAGCAGCAGAGCAGCGTGCTTTTGTTGGGCGGCCACCAAATCGTGGGGCAGTGCTAAATCGCCTCGCTGCCAGGCGTGGCTGACCACGCCGCAACCCGTTACGTACGAGTTGCGCTGTCTCACAACTCGTTCAAATTGCTAAAGGGATCACAGAAGGACGGTTCGCAACGGAATGCTGGACGAGGACTCCGTGAGCTGACGCAAATTCCTTGCTCCGACGATAATCCGTGAATAGGATAATACAAAAAAACCCCTCTGAAACTGCCGCAACATACATCGCGCGAAGGGAGTAGCGTGGCCTGACTAGTTCACAACAGAACGCCCGTCTCTGGTTTTTTCATCTACCCTCTTGCGGATTGGTCTCAGCAGAACACAGACGACCAGAGTCGCACTTCTTAGTCTCATGAACGAAACTCCACAGTCGCGCTGTCATGTGCCTCCTGTACCCTCTCAATTACACCACCGCCCTTTTCCCTTGTCCTGGCGATTACGGTCATTCCATTGACGTTATCTGTTTTGTATTAGGGCCAAGCATTGCCTGATTGCTCTGTGAACGTTCCAATTGTTGCAACAATGTACTGCAAGGTCTCGTTTTCGATCAGTATCTTTGTTTTGCACTAACCACGAACATGTTTGTCAGTTGCCAATAGAGCTGTTGTGAAGTTCAAGCGATTGGAATCTTATTGACCGATCATTCTCTACCCTGCTTGCTAAACCCTTTTATGCTGCTGAAGGCAAATTTGTGAGTGCAGTGGATCTACAATCAGTTTTTTTTCTCCATATAAAGTATGTTCCTACAAGTTTTAGCATTTTTGAATGACAAGAAATCAAAGTAAATGAGTCATTTCCAAGGAGCTGGCTCATTTGCATGACTGACCGTTGGGAAGGGCTAGTAATAAACCCTTAAAAAGAAGATTTACGCTGGTATTCATGTCGCCGAAGTTGACGTAATAAAACCAGTTGACGGGAAAAGTGTCGTCAGTTCCGCTATTTATAGCGGCGGTGGTGCCAGAACAGTCATATAGTAGACTAATTAGCTGCTTGATTTGGTGTTATTTGGACTGTAGTTGAGTTGAAGTAGCAATGTTATCGTTGCGGTGAGTAATAGAGGGGAAATTTCTGGTGGATACGGTCAAGCAATCGTGGTTCCGTCGCGTGCAGCGAAAGGGCGGCGTTTCCCTGCCCCTCGATTGGAGCGGTCGGATTTCATGTAGACTACAACATCTTAGACATTTATTGCTTTTTTTGGTTGTGTCTGTTGTCGCCATCTAACCTAAAAAGCAAATCTTTCACTGGGGCGACGTCGCGCGCGACTTCTACTGGCGCAGGTTAAATGGTTACCTTGAAAACTGATCAATGGTCGGTTGTTATTCAGCTATGTTCTGTTACCGTTGTAAGGCCGCCTCTTGAAAAAAAGTATCTTGAAATTTGATCCCTGTTGAGCCTGTGTTGATGTTCAGCTATCTGCAGGGAAAATAAATTTCATCAAATTTACCGAAATGGCTTCTTTTAACGATGATTACTGAGAATTTTTTTGCCTTTTTCCTTCTTCTTTTCTTATAGCTACATCTTGTGCCTTTTGTTGCCTTATTTGAGGGAGATAAGTGCTCTTTCCAAACTGCCCTGTTTGTCCTTTGTGACTTTGTGACTCTAGTGCACTTTTGGCAGTTTCCTTTATCAGCTGTTCAGTTCTCGGCCACGGTTATGGCTTAGGACTCAGGCCGCGTTTATAGTTTGCGTCCGAGTATGGCAGCGTTTTGAGCGTAGGCCAGTGCTTAGCAGTCGCGCAGAGGTGGCGAAGCACTTTTGAGCGATCCGGTGATTCGGGAGACCGGAGCCTTTCGAGCGATTGCTCGTCAGGTTGGTGTCGATCGGCGCCATTCGGGAATCGCGCGAGTGATTGGCTCGAGGCAGGAAATGCAACAGGCTGAGCGCAAGCGGTTTGGTCTTTGCTTAAAAAGCGACTAAATCACGAATTATGAATGCGCGCACCAAGAGTTAGAGAAGCAACTGACTCCGCCCACTAGCTACCAAACAATGGACGAGTCGGACGCACGAATCGCTATCGGGCGAGGTGAGTAGGTTTTTTTGTTC
>MU913606.1:1203-17376 GCA_036418165.1 Cooperia oncophora | reverse complement strand
TTCATTTGCTCGCTTCAACAACTGGTGGAGAACGAGTTTGGCACCGCGCCAAACGCAGCCGCACTGACACGCCCAACCGTCCGCAGCGAACTACACTATATGGCCAACGCACTCGGAAGCAGTGTGAGTGCTGACGGCAGCCCATTCGGAATACATCCGCCGTGCATCACCGCACGATACGCCGCGCGCGACGCCGCGAGAAATGACCATTGTTTTGTCCGTCTCGCCCGCAAGCCCGTCTCACCCCATGTCGAGGCAAGGGGATGAAGAAACATGATATCTCAAATGGCTTACGAATGGCTGCGTGACTGTGACTCTTACATTGGGGCTAATCAAAGGTGGCGATTTCAACCTCTTAGTCGGGACAAATAAGCAATTATGTGGGTCCGTATCAGTTATGACTCAATAATCTATTTTAGGTGGAAAAGGTTGCGTCAGTTTCAACGGCTTCGAACGATTGGATATGGCTGGACGATGTGGCTAACGACGACTCACTTCAGCACGTCATTGAGTACAGCCATTCTCATGATGCTATGTACGAATTCCACTATATGGATGAGAATCACCAGGTAAGATATGTTTCCACTTCAATTTTCGAGCTTCCGAGGGAGATGGGGAATGCGGCGATGTGTTCCATTCCTTGCTCCAGGCTTAAGCATTGTGTAGGGAAGATGACCAAAATCCGCGTCTTTCTGAGCGGTATGGAGAGGACAGCGTTGCGCCGATAATTGGCCCCATCAAAGTGCAATAGCACCCACTCTTTTTTTAACATGACAATATTTTAATTTCTTTCTGATTTAGTTACGCTCGTTTGAACTGTTCAACGTGGCTAATCCACGTAGACACGACTGCCATTCACATATTAGCGGTAACGTGTCACGACCTACAACGGTGAGTCATAACTTTCTACTGAATATAGTCCCGTTAAAAATTGCTTTTTGTAGGCGGTAGCAGAAGAAGTGGAACAAGTAGAAAAACCTGCTGAATGTTCAAATAACTCAGAAGAGGCCGATTCTGGACTGTCAGGCGTTGAAGGCAATACTGACTCTGGGTAGGTGGGTTGAAATGTTGCAGCTTCAAGTGGGTAAAATTTAGCGCCTTTCTAGGCGTTTTAGGTATCGTTCAGACTTCGCGATGACTCGCGTGGACTCGCTACGTTACAGCAGCGCTTCACTACTATACACGCGGACGCAGCCACAGATGGTTATCGATGCAGGCAGCTTTTGAGAGAGTGTAGGGTAACAGGATGGTAGGTGCTGCCTCTGCACAGTCTGATGCCATCCTGTTCCTCATACTCTCAAAACACAATCGGCGCCGATCGATTGCAGTCTGCGACGCGTTTGCGTCTATAGTGTTATAACCCCGTTGCAAATATAGCGCATCGGCGCGTTATCGCGTACTCCGAGCGCTGCTTCATACTTTTGCTGTTGTCTGTTATTAGCGATTTCAGTAAATTTTTCCATTCACTGGGTGAATAAGCCAGATTTAGGCATCGAGATGCGTGCTGTTCTCCTGTGCGTCATTTTCCGTCAACGTCGACTCGAGTGACGTCTCGTGGTAAAAGTCAAGCTAGGCGGCACGCTGGATCGGGCGGTACGCCTACATCGAGGTAAGATAGCTTTGAAGGTACCGTTCAGGACTTCTTATTATTGGCTGTGGCCAGGAAACGGTGTCCCTCCTTTGGATGGCCCCGTCTTTTCCCTATTGGTGGCCATTGATGGGAGAGAGAGAGAGAGAGAGAGAGAGACAGAGACAGACAGACAGACAGACAGACAGACAGAGAGAGCAACGATGACATTGTTTAACAGCTTTCAGGCTTCGTGATGACGCGATACAGTGGTAACATTTCTTGTGTATTGAGAGCCTGTAGGATAAAAGAAGGACAGGCATTGATTCATCACGCAGACTGGGCAACGCTTACCCTCGTGGTATCGATCGGTTTTGGCGCTGAAGCTTTGGGAGGGTATAGAAAAATGGGACAGTAGCAAACTGTACGAAGGCAGCGCAGCCTTCTGACATGTTATACTCTCTCAAACACAAGCTGCCATAACCGATCGACTCTCGTGTGCGGCCGCGTTCGCATCTTTAGGATTGGAGCGCTGTTGCATTGTAGCGCGTTGACTTGCGTCATCGCGAAGTCTGAACTTGCCTTCACTGGTTCCGCCCACTCAACGAGCGTGAACAGTGTTTTTAATAGGAGATTAGAAGCAAGTCATTGTTCAATCAGGGTTAGTGGTGTAACAGCATGACACTTGACGTATTTACTTTGTTTCAGCCGAAAGCAGTACTCTGCATCCCGCAGTGGAAGTGGCGTCACCGGATCTGCATGTAATATCAGTGTTGATGTGAGGTCGACGTCATCGGATTCAGAAGGCGATGGCGCTGATAAGCTTTTCGTGCCAGCACGACGCCAACGAACCACAAGTAAAGAATATGATGGCGAACCAGAACCCAGTGATACTGATGTTGCAGTTTAGGGAACACTCGGGATTCCTTATAATTGAAGTGGGAGTCCATCGGAGCCAAAATGTATCTTGACTTCGCAATTAGGGAATTTTTCGTCGTTGGCTGTGTACAACGGAATTTTGGCGGTGATTTTCACTACTGAGTGAAGCGCTTCCTATGTGGATTTCAAGAACACTGCAGGTTTTCGGTCCACTGCAAAAGAGCTGTGTCTATACTCAGCGAACTAACCGCGTCACAGCTGCGGTCGATGATCGATACCTATTATTTACATAGGCAGCTGAGTGGGAGTTCGCTAACTAGGCGTGGCCTACGAGGCTCCGTATTATGTTGTGTCCTGAGTCACGTTAGTATTACTAAAAATAGTTTTAACTGATACGAATCTGTTATTTTGCAATTTGGCCACACCTTCCTTGACATGGTAAATAAGTTAGGGTTGTACAGTTTATTATTAACTATTCATTAATAATTTCTTGTGAATATTTTTTTCCTGTTGTTATACTAAAACAAAAAAAAAAAAAAAAAAAAAAAAAAAAAAAAAAAAAAATACTAACTTGCATAGATTGTAGTAAGGTTATTTCAGAAGTTGTCTATTTACTAGTTGTTTACTGCTTCTAACGCAGTGATATTTCTTGGTATCTGTAGGTTTTAATGAGCGCTGTGTTACTACGACTGATAATACTAGAGAAGTAGTGTTTCAAAAAGAGTTTCATGTTGACGGGTTGTCGTTGTCGAGAGATGTGTTGGTTATCGGATTTCTTTTTGCTATACACCGGTGGGCCGTGCCGTACTTCACTCATTAATTATGTCTGCTACTCACACAATATTGTAAATAAACACATTAATATTGTTTGTTGTGAAGCAATGGCTAAAGCGGCCAGTTGGTTGAGTCAGAGATCGAGCAATCTTAGTTGTTCTATATTGTTACTATTTCTGACAAGAAGTAAAAAAGGGTGCTTTTGGTCTGGAGGGGGCTAAGCACTTTTGCTGGTTCGTCTTGTCAGCTCAGGTTCTAAAACAGATCTTTATTTGGTGAGACTCATGATTTCTGTAAAACTGCGAAATGGTGCAAGTGAGTCACTAAGGTAACAGGAATATACAGGTCTCCACAAGGTGGCCCGGAGAAGTTAGCTGAGTACCATTACGTGCCCTCATCAAGCCGAACTGCGCCAAGGAAAGCTTTCGGCGTCAATCAATCTCTCTTTGGTGTGCGCCACGGGGTTTAGTTCCACTTACGATCGTGGTGCTATGTTGGATACGTATGGTCCATACAATGTATGCGGGTGCGGGAGCAATTAAATCTTCGAGTGAGTGTCTTAATTCTCCCAGAGAAGTTTAGCACCATTTTCGGAGGACAGAAGGCATGGTTGAACTCTGCAGCAGCTGATCCGCAATCTGAGTCTGACCTTCTGTGGCGTGGTCCGTTCTTTCGACATAACACAGCTCAGCTGGCAGTGCTGCGTGGCAGCTGTTTTATCTTGGCGCTATCTTGGCGTCTGCAACGAGTTCCGTGACGAGGTGCCGCGCCTGAAAAGGCAAGGCCTATTCATGTCTTGGCACTTCCAAAGTAGAGTGATGAGATGGGAGTCAGGCTTGCTGAATTGTGTTCGCTATGACGGGATGATGGAGTACTTGTATGCTCAAAGATCTGCTTAACATCGGCATTCCATGGTTCATGATCGTAACCAAATTCACCATGACAAGCTTAGCCATCTTTCGCAGCGGCTACGAGCCTTTTCAAGTCGCCTACGACTATGAACTACTCTTTTGGTAGTAACTCAGCCGTACTGTCGTTGCTCGGAGTATCCAGTTTGCGAGGCCTGTGCAAAGAAGAAGTGGTATAGTTGTTGTTCAACAACTGTAATGACCATCATAAAACGGTCGTCGAAACGAACTACATTCGTAATGGAGTCACGGAACCGCTGAGAGCGATTACAGCTAAACCATTTATGGTTCTCGGCCGACCCTAAAGAACGGTCATGAAGCTGCCGCTGGCCGAGTCTACTTGGGCCACCTTGTCTCTTGCACTGTACAGATCCTTATACGCTCTAGTGCTTTTAACAACACATACGACCATCAGAGCCTTGCGAGGGTAGGTCAGCTCCCGTTTTAGCTTTTAGGGTATAGCATCACGTCGCGGAAAGTTTCCCGGTCGGTATGACCCTCTCCCTCCTAGATAAAGTGTCCCAACGTTCCCCTCCCCCCGTTTTCCTTCGGGCTGCCGATGTATCTGCCCAAACTATGCGGTTGCGCCGCGTACTCTTAGAATGGAGTGCTCCCGGACTTCCACTAAACTTCAGTCCTTTTTGAAAAGTGCACAAAATCATCCGTAAACCATATTTTGCCAAGCGGTAAGGAAATACAGGGAGGCCATTATTGAGCTTGCATGGCGGCTTTACATCAGAAATAACGCGGGAATTTTTGGCAAACCAAGTCATTCACTTTTCAAGGACACAACTCTGTTCAGACATGAAATAGAGCATGAACTTACACTGCCTTGGAAACTTTCCCAAAAAGCACAATGGTTTTCGTTTCAGATCCGCGATGGCGAAAATGCGACCTTGCGGATCCCCGTTAAAAAAATTTGCTCCAGCCACAAAAAGAGGGTCCCTCAACTGTACAGACCTGAATATTCCATTCACGTACCTCTGGAGCTTTTGGTACACCACCCTTTGCATGTGCATAGGAGTTGAAGCTTAGAGGCTTCGATAAACCCCTCTATGGAATGCGCCACGTAGTCGTTTTCCATTAAACGGCAGCGCCCGCGTTCATTTGATGTTCCTACGCCCTCCTTAGATATCGTAGCTTTGTCGACAAGGGTGGAGGATGTACTAATTTCGCAGCTCAAAAATACGAGAGGATGGCGCCACCCGCTTGTGAAGAGGATGCCGCCCCGCCCCTGGCTGCCATAACTGCTTTGGCTTAGCCTTTGAAGGCTGAGCCCGCTTCCAAGAATAATGTGTCATGGACTCTTATAATATGATTCATATGTTATATGATCCAGTAGTGAAGAAAAAAGCAGAAAAAATCATGGAAAATGCCCTATATAGAACCCTATGCTGGCCAGGTGGGCGGGGCGGCCGACTCTTCACTAGCGAACGGCGCTATCCTCTCGCCTTTTTGAGATGCAAAACTAGTACATACTGCATCCTCATGGGAGGGCTATGATACCCAGAGAGGGCGCGGGAACATCAAATGAACGTGGGGCAAATTACGGACCCATGGAATGCAGAGCTAATAGCACCAAACAACTTTCTGGAGTAGTTAACAAATTCCTTGCCGTATTTCGAAAACGTCGCTTATATCACTGGATCAATTTGTTATGGAATTTAACGATGCTGGACGGTGCTTAGGACAGTACCGCGCTCCACGGTCAGCCACAAAAGCTTGCGCAGTGCTTACTCCGCTAATGTTGCTGGTGCTCTCTTCATTAATGACAAATCGCGCACGCACCCAGGGCACAAGTCGTTGTTGGGGAGTTCCCCAATACGAGCGGCAGGGGTTCGGCTTTTTGGGGAGCCTAGGTAGGGGGGGTTCGTCGTATTTGGGGCTGGGAAAAATTTATTTTGATAGTTTGATTTTCATCGCTTCACGAAAGAGGCAAAGGGCGCGTCGGGTAGGTCATTGTTGGGAAGGAGGGAGTGTATTTATCATTTTGGCGTTGTAGGGGTGTGGCCTGACTTTCTGGTGATTTTCCTGTTTATGCCACTATTACCCCCCACTTCCCCCCCCCTCATCCGCTCGACGGCTCGATTCGAGGAGGAGAACAGAGGGCTGGAAGGGGGGAGGGGGGTCGTACCAACCCCCCCCCACTAAAAAAGGGGTGTCGTACAGACTCGGCTAAAGAGCCCCCAACAATTGGTTGCCGTGATGCAACCCCTCCTATCGGCAGGTCAACAAAAGTCCCCACGCCGCAGATTCCGCGACGTACGTCCGACCGTGCTAGAGCTACGCCAGAAATCATATGGCATCATCAAGCATGTGAAATTATTAGGTTGTCCGGAAAGTTCTCAGCGTTTTGGGTGTTTCACTTTAAACGATCGTAACTTTTTAATACTCATCGGATTTAATCGAAATAGGCACCATTCGAATCAGCACACTTTTGCCAATGTGACAGCAGTCGAGAAATCCCATCAAAATGAAAAACTGGGTGGTCGGAAATTCACGAAATCCACTAAGGCTTTTTTGCCTGGTCCTGATTGATGAAGTATTTTCCAGCAAGGGAGTTCTGAAAATGTTAGAAAAGGTGATAGTCGGTTGGCGAAAGGTCTGAAGAATATGGCGGTTGAGGTAGAACTTCAACCCCCAATTCGTTCAATTTATGGATAGTGATTTGTGAAACGTGTGGGCGGGCGTTGTCATGCAAAGGAATCGGACCCTTTCTTTTGATAAGTGTTGGCTGCATCTGACAAAATTTTCGGTACAATTCGTCGATTTCTTCACAGTAGGGTTCTGCTGTGATGGTTTGGGTGATAAAAAGTTATAGTGGATCACACCAGCCGATGACCACCAAGCCGTGACCAGAATCTTTTTTTGTACCCGTGCAGGCTGTATCGGCTTTGAAAATTACCTCGGTGGTTCGTCGAAATCCAACCACTGTCCGGAACGTCTCCTGTTATCATACATGACCCATTTTTCATCACAGGTGACAATTCGGCCCAAAAACGTTTCTGCTGCGCAAAAGCAGGTGAAGAGGGGAAACTGCCAGATCGTGCCAATTTCTGCCGTCACTTCGACTTGCTGTGGGGCACCAATTGTCGAGTTTTTTCACCTTCCCAATGCGTTCCAGACCATCTGCAACAGTGGATTTGCCAACGCCTAGCTCTTCTGCTATCTCTCGAACTGTTTGGGATGGGTCAGCCTCCAAAATCCCCCTAAAATCCTCGTCAGATATTGCTTTAGGTCGACCGCTATGAGGTTCAGCTGAAATCTCCAGAACGAAATTTGTTGAGCCATTGCCGCACAGTGCTTTCTCTAGCACTATTGGGCCCCCACACCTGGTTAATTTGTTGAGCTGTTTCGATTGCGGATTGCCCCAATTTATAGTCGAAGAAAAAAATCGTGCTCTTTTCACATGCTTGAAAAAATCTTGAAAAAAGGGGCTCTATCAAGCAATGGTGAAACGGCAATAGCGCAAGAAATTCTCTACAGGATGTGCTACTGAGAAGCAAGGCAGAATGAGTTTTTAATCAGCAGTGAATGTACAAAAAATAGGTGCACAAAACGCTGAGAACTTTCCGGACAACCTAATAATTACTCGTAGTCGGCCTGTCGCGATGGTCTGTCACCTGCATTCGAAAGTGCGCGTCCAGTTCAGCCTGCAGAAGCAAGCAATCCCAGGAGCACCCCATTGAGGAATGGACCACACCTCACACCACCAACAGGAAATATTTGGATGAACGTGGAAATCGCCGGGTTCTGGGATTACTTTCGTAAGCGAATCAACAACATTGTTCAATCTTATTTCATACAACTGTTCATTATTGCTTCCCATAACAGTGAGAGTAATAATAACATTTGGGACTAGATAAGGGGTAGTCACAACTAAAATTTATGTTGTGATCAATATCGATCACATATTGGCCCCAATACACAGCATTTCATCTTTAAATGTTAGATTTGACCAGGACTAACAGTATCCAATGCCGCTGCTTCTTAGGAATTATTCGTGTTAAGGCAGTTGGCACGATAAATCCCCCAAGGCGACTAGGACCAATACTGAATTCTGCGACCCTTGGGCAGACGCTGCATAGCGGTTTCCCGAGGAAGGTGCCCTTATAAGGGCCCTATCAAGCCACAACTTTACGTCCCAAACGCCCGCCACGCCCGCCCGCCCACAAATGGACGACGTCCTGCGCTCGTATTCATTCATTTGCTAAGCAAATTATGAAGCGAAGGGATTGGTATGACGTGATGCTGCATGCATACATGGGTACACATATGCAGCCGTATCTTCGGTAGCGGTGATTGGTAAGATGCCTACGGGAAACTCGTCCGAAATCGATTTACAAGTCACTGAGAACGGAGGCTTTTTCTTCGCAGGATTTTGACCGTTTCACTCCGTTCTTTCGCCATTTCCCCACTATACAGCGCCCTACTAGCATTTTAGGCTAAGTAGGAAACCATCGTGCCAACTGCCTTTAATGGTCTCTATTAGTTCTTGAACAAATCGTTGTTTTTGGACTCTAAATGGATTTACTGCTGTCCCAAGCATTATGGTGATCTGAAAACAGAAAGAAATCGAATGAAACTCCATAATATTATATGAATCCAAGAGACAAAAAAATTCAAAAATTTTTTGAATACTGAATGAACTGTTGATGAACATGATCAGAGGTGATGCAGGGGTGTAACCAGGGCACGCCATCGTTGTAATGATCACAACGGGGGGTCGTATTTGACCGCGAGGGAGGGGGTCGTATTTGGTCGTTGTTGGGAGAGGGACTGCCAAAGATCTATACAACTACTATTTCCGATAGTTGAAAATGATAGTAAATCCTGACGACCTCCCCCCTTGAACACAAAATTTTGGGGAAAAAGTAGGAAAATTCTTGGGGAATTCTTGGGAAAAGGTAGGAAGTTGGGAAAATCTAGGAAAGTGGTAGGTAGCATGGGGAGGGGGGGGTCGTATTTGAGGATGGAATTAGGGGGGTCGTATTTTTCAGGAAATGATCACAACGCAATGGCGTGCCCCGAGTGCAACGTAGTTTTGGTTTTTCCGAAACAGTGTACATACTTCATGATTGTGGAATCCCTATGAGAGGGGAGTCTTGTTTGACTGATGTGTGGAATGGTGTCGAAAGCGCAGAATCGATCAGTACTAAACACGCAAAGGATTTACTCCTCTGCGTGTTCAGTACTGATCAATTCTGCGCTCCTGATGGTGTCCTCAGAGTGATTGAGGGGTGGGGGGGGGGTGCAGGATTCGTACGGTAGAGGACTCTGATGCGCGGAAGATTTTTTACATATGTTTTTCAAGTTCCAAATTCATGCAAAAAATGCTGAAAACCGTGCAAACCAACGCATATGCCGGGTTAATCTTGAAACGACGTCACTTCCAACGGTTCAAGGCAAAGGGTAATTTCATGTAAAATGACAATCAGTAGCATGTAAATGACGGAAATAAAGAAATGGCACAGTAATTGTGCAAGTACAGTGACGCCCCTAAATGCTGCATATATTTAGCAGGTTGGCGGGAAAGTTCTGTCACATTTTTTCAAACTAGGCTTTCTTTTTATAGAGAGGAGTGTAAGATCAAAATTGTACAGCAATGTTACTGCGGGGTCCTTGCCAGTGTTTGAGCACCTCATGGATGCCATTGCATCACTATGCAGGGAGACACGACGCAAAGTTGGACACCATCTCAACCTCGACCTGAACTTGGGTTATGGAGGTTTTCTCGTCCGCATAACGATCAATTACGGAAGGCAACTTGCTATTAGAAGGGGCGATGTCTGTGCTACACAGTTGCGAGGGGAGAGAGATCAAGCTCCATTGCATGAGGTACGACTCCGAAGCTTTTTTGCGACCAAGCTACGTATGCACTTATCTTGGTGTGAGGCCCGGCTGATGCCTCTGACACACACTTTTTTCCCTCTGTATCCTACGATACGTCTTACAATACTCGTAGCCTGCTTCTGCGTACGCCTTGGACCAAGAGAGCAGCTGTCTCTCATTCCCACGCAGCATTTCCCGACCATAGCTTCCCTCTAAGCTGAGGTTGCATATGTGCTAATGCCCAAACGTCACTTCGCTCCATATCAACGATAACTTTGTTGTTCACCATGTTCGTCGCTCCCGTCTCTGAAGCGTTACCTTCTTGTTCTCTCTGTAGAGGTTGCCCGACTGGATCCTTTTCGTCCACCGCGTTGCATATTCCATGAAAGTGCTCTCGTTACTTCCCAGCAATTCCCATACAACTCTCTCCCGGCCATCTGCATGCCTATACACGCTGGCGTTCAGAGGTGTTGGGGTGAAATAGGCGCTCGTGGAAGTTGCTCTGAATTCAACTCGGCCTTCGGACGCTGATGGCTACGGGCATAAACATCTCCGTTGTGCATTAATTGCAGAGACAAGCGAGCAAGAGCGCAACGCCGGTTGGTCACTTAACAAGAGACACCAGTGCTAACTTGTGCTGCTAGAAGAGTTACATTACCCGCGTTACCACTTCTTGTAACGAGCAAGTAATTTGACGTTCGGACTAAAGCAGTGACAAGACACCGTTTTACCACCAACCTCTAATACTATTACCACCTAGTGATTACATTTTGCCTGTCCATTTTTCGTGAGTCCGTCCTTACGATATCTTCTACGATCCGCAATGGAATTTTGGCACTGCTCATTGCCGCGACACTCGACAGTGAGCAAGTCGACATTGACCACGTTTGTCGTTCTTCACACGAGACTCGTGTGCTCGCAGTGTGTAGCAGTGGCAAGAATATTGAGAAAAATCGAGTTCCAGAAGTACAACTTGTGGTGGTCCCGTCTCCGCTTCCGCCCATCACGACTTATTCGGCCACGTCGACATCTGAGAGCTGGAACGCCGTATGGTCTCCTCAGTATCCATCCTCCTCGGTACATATAAATGAAAAAACGCCGGGGGGGGATGGACGCGCGGAATAGGAGAGATAGCTCTCCTTCTCACTCTCTCTCTCGTTCTCATCTCTCTTCGCTCTCCCTCTCTCTCTCTCTGATACGCCCGCTACACCGTGCTTGAGGAGTTCAACTGATGACATGAAGAGAGCAGATGTAAGAGCGATGAACAGTGAGACCTTTTTTCAGTCCGAGATTAGAGTTTCCGCGCGGTCAAACTGGAAGTCTCGCGACGAGTCGTGTCAACCCACTTAGCTGATTAATACACGTGCTCACTCACAAGGTATGCTTCTCTTATTTCAGTACTTGGTAATAAGCGTAATAAAAAATAGAGAGAGTCGTTTGAGCGACCGTCTGGGGGGGGGGGGGTGGTTTCACTCCCGCCAGACAAATCTCAGGTGGAAAGTAGAATGTTGTCACTGTTTGATCCGCTCCTCCTGTGTGCTGTCTTCTTTCTTTTTTCGTCCGTAACTAAAATACATACTATTCACCTGACAATCTGATAGGACAGTTTGACACAGTGCCCCCGTTCTCTTCAAAAGTGGGAGCGAGGCTGCGAGTAAAGTCGTAAGTCAGCGCTTCTCTCGACTGATGTCATTCGAAGTTGCTGGAATCTTGTCCTTAGCTAGGGAGCCTTAAGGGAGGCTCGGATGCAGGTAGCAGTCGTAGAGACTATACTCAGTAGATATGCATGAGCGGGATTCTCATATTCTACTGAGCGCACGCTGGCTCTTCGTAGCGTTTGCTCCTCAATTACTTGGTAAGGATCTACGCTATAGCCTGCTTCCGTATGGGTCTCGCTGTTACACCAGAGTCCCCAAGGCTAGTGTCTCGCCGTCAATTCTTTCTCCATACATTTCCCATGGCTCGTTTCCTCGGAGCTGAGCGACTAAATGAAGCGGGAGCCACCGTGTATTGCTCACAGGGCAGCTTCCCTGTGCAGCATTACCCTCGCGTCCTAGGAGCAGCACAGGAGAACCTTCCGGAGTACATGCCCGGTTTGGCCTCCAGGTCTTCTTCTTGAGAGAAACATACAATATGTGTGGATTAAAATCACAGAGGACCCATCTCCCGTCTCCGCTAAGCAGTCTCCCAGGAACTTCTTTTGATGAGGGGGAGGAGGTGAGGACTGACTTAAGGGGTACCGCCGTTGAGGCACAGGAGTGTGCTCATCGGTTCAACGCATGCAGTGCATCGCATAGAGCCAGTTTTTTTTTCCGGTAGTCAAGGCGTACAGGCGGTGACGCACTTCAGTCAGGCTACATCCGAGTCTGTCGCAGATGCGGGTGTGTAGTCGGCGGCTCTCTTCGACTGCTCCGAGAATTGGCTGGATTCTTCACGGCTACGTTGGGCCGCTCAACAGGTTTCCCTCTTGAGGATCTGGTGTCTCGAAGGAACCAGAGGTGGACGATACGATAGTAGTGGTGTCTTCGTCAGTGCACAGTTGATGCCGTGCTCCAGCCGCGGGCCAGATTCACACATAGGGCCACGATGAGGTAAACAGTCGTCCGATGTTCGCAGCGTGTATGGGCGGAAGATCAGGCCTCATTGGATGCGTGATTGCTCCACGACGAATAACGTTCCAATCGCAAGCAAGGTTAAACGAGTGGCGGATACTTGCAAGGGGGGTGGGGGGATACTGCCAATGTGATTGTATCAGGGCTCCAGCTGGCCGCGAAGTTCCTTTTACCTATATTCGCGTTTGTCGTGGGAGATGAATTGAAGTTCTCTTTCCAGTTCATAGAATTTGTGGAGGTGAGCGTCCATCTTGGGACCACGAGAACTTATGAAAGAGCAGGTCGGTGGTGACCGACCCGTACAAAATCCGGGAGATCATTAGTGTCACTAAATAATGCCAATACAATACCTGGAAGGATAAGTGGGGGGTGTCAAACTATACTCCTACCTTACTTGTTTTGATACCCCATGGATCCTGATTTCACCCGTGGGACACTCGAAGAGGTAGCCACTGATAGAACCAATAGGCGACCGAATCGTGTTTAGTGCACCCTAATCGCCGCCGTCCACAAATTGAAGAACGGGATCGTTCGACGAGTCAAAAAACCAACAAAGCTGAGAGTAGGGATAGTGAGAAAACGACACGTTCTGCTTGCGTACCGTATTAGGACGTGATGCGCTTCTACGAGAAGTTCTAAGCGACAGGAAGTACAAATAATGGTCTCGTCACGACACCCGGCATAGGCTGACGTCATTCAGTTAACGGCAATTAATGAGCTTGGAAGAAGAAAGAACAAAGGCGCTAACTCAGAAAACTGGTCTTTGGTCTTTTTCGATAAAGAGCGGAGCTGTCTGGAACCACCACCATTTTCAGAGGAACTATTACATTTATTGCTGAAACCTGTTTTTTATGTATTACTCACCCTAATATCCTTATTGTACGGCTTTATTGCCCCTTATTCACCGCACCTAATGATTAATAGCGCTGGGTGTCGAAGGGTACCATTTCGGGCACACAAACGATAATGGCGTGTTTGTCAACGAGTAGCCGTCTACCAACAAAGGCGAATGATCACTGGTCTGGTTTGTTGTGTTCTTCTCGCTGCTGTGGAAGAACACCTGGTAAACTTGTTGATTCGTACGGATTCTGTGAATCACTTCATTGACCGAAAAAGAGGAATTTCACGGTAGTGAGTCAATCACTCGGCAAATCTCAGAATGTGGACGACATTCGGAGAAAGTGATGTGAGGAAGGTGATGCTTGCCAGTGCACGGTCTAGGAGTCGAAGTATGAATCGAATACCTCTCAGTAACCAAGCTGTGGACGGAATATTGGTGGCAGAGTAGTCCTATAAGGAAAAAGAACCTGCGCATCGGCTGGGCTTCACAATTAGGGTAGGGAAATTATGTGCGCGAGGCAGGTTCCGTACTGAACACCGTATAAAGCCTTTGTGCATACTTTGCATTCTACCTACTAACAGGGTTGTGCTTCGATCCATAAGGTCGAAATAGCAATCCATTTCTTCTTAATTAAAATCGGTTCCTTTGTGACCGAGGACCTTCTAGCAGTCGGGGTCTGCACCCCATAGGCTCAGGCGCTCTTCTGGGCAAATGGCAAAACAAGAGTTTCGAAATATGGGTGAGTTCGTTGATTTCCTCGTCGCACTACCTGACTACATGAGATGAGGGACCAGTTTTATTCATCTTATTTATTGCGCGCAGTGTCTCTGCACTTAATAAGTAGACAATCACAATCGACAATCGCAATCAGTTGAAGTCAGACAAATCCCAAATACAGTTGGGGTCTGTATCAAAGCTAACGATAGTAACCTCGAAAACTCTCTGCAATTGTGAAATGCCTTGGTTCATACTTTCATAAAAATAATTTCCTTCCTCAGCGCATGAGCAGGAACTTGAGTTGTAGAGCTTTTTTATTTTTTTATTAATTTATAATTCTTGTCAATAATTTATTAGCTAAATATAATTTTCAACTGATCCTTCAACTAATAGATTTTCACTTATTTTCGCGTACCTTGTGTTAATTTGAGGCAACCAAAAAGCGTCGTGCGGTGTTTGAGGTAACGAAAATCAAGACAGTAGAAAAACATGGTTAAACTCTAGATTGTATCGAAAATACTCCTCGAGCAAGTTAATTTACACTTTCCCATTTAGACACAAGAGCATATATTCCATTTTTGTAAAAATCTTGCTTTTGGGAATTAAAGAAATGTTTTAGTTCGTTGTCCAAAGCCACTTCATTTTCAAATCGCCGATTCCTCATGTGGTTGTCCAAGGCCAAAAGTTGTATAGTCACTGAAGCAACCGTCAATGTGAGTACGGAGGCGTGAGGCTAGAATTGCCATCCTAATCTCGCGCTATTGTTTCCTGAGTATCCTTGCAGTTGGTGTGGTCTTGCATTGTCCTAGTGGAAAACCACACCTTTTCTGTTCGCCTTAATTGAAAGTAATCTAAATTAACAAATACACTGAATGACACTCCTTGACATATGTCTTAACATGTTTCAAGTTACCTTATTACTAGATCCCAGTTTACTGAATATTCTTTTCATAAAAGTAGCATTTTAAAAAGCGACGAACTATTTTGGGTTGCCCTTATTATGCAATATGGGGTGATCCATTCAACATGTTACTGTCGTTATTAAGTGATGCGTTTTGGTGCTCCGGGAAGGGACATGTCACTGAGGAGATGCGTTCCTTTTGGACCGTATCATTGCAAAAATGTTGAAAATGTTGTGAGGGAGAGAATAGAACGCCTTGAAAATGGAGCACTTCTTCAATTCTCTCATTTCGATTCCTTTTCTGTTCCGTCGCTACTCAGGCGTTCTGTGTCAGTAAATAATATAAACAATGAATAACTTGAAGTAAATAATTCTTCCTGAAGGAATATCCCGAGGCGGAGTTTGCAATCGAGGCCTTGACAAAATCGCTTCAATCGTGTTCTAGACGGGATCCTCGAGTCTCCCTGTGACATCCGAGGGTAAGCGGCTTTTAGAAGACGATACGACATCAAATCGCAAGCGGATTCGTTTCGCTGGTGCACTTTTGCGAAGGTTTACTCTCACTCTACCTGTTTTCTCTTGTATCATGCTATTTTAAAGTAGTACTTATTGTTTCTGTACATTCAGGATCAGGATCTTTCAGGACATGGGGAATTTTCCGTAACAATTTTCGTCTTCGGGCCAAAGAAGGAGTGAAGAAAAAATCTATAAAAATTGTTTTTTATAGCCTCTATGCGCTCTAAAGTAATTTCAGCGAGAGAAAAAGAGAGTGCCCAAAATACCGATTGAGTCGGAGCTGCATGGGGTGCAGATCGGATAGACTAGTGGTTATTGTTGTATACTCTCCTTGGCGAAGCATGGATTGATTTCATTATTCAGCTCTCCGCGGTGATTTTCATTACATTTTTTCAATTTCGGTCTTCTTGCGTCCGTACACAGTTTATATCACGGAGAGTGGAGCGTGAGTGGAGCGGGCGTGGTTGCGTGCTTTACTTGATCAAGATGTGTTTTTCATGGAATATTCCATACGAGACAGCTGCCATCCCCTCTTGCATTGGACAAAGCACGTCTTTGTGCTAATATACGAATAGAGCAACCGCCGCCATATTTGACTGAAACGCGCAGGAACGCCCTCTCCTGTT
>MU913605.1:0-16003 GCA_036418165.1 Cooperia oncophora | reverse complement strand
CTCTTCATTATTTTCACTGCACACCAAGGAGTCAGTTCTTCTGAACAAATTACAATTTCATGTCAACATTGCATCTCCCAGGTCCATTTTTACTAGTGCTTACAGTTATTGAAAGGGATTCACTTCTCAGAAGTTGAATCTTGGAATCCACCTAGGATCACTCCAGCTACAGCATAAAATTGATCACGTTGCAATCAGCAAAAGCGCTCTAGAGAGTGCAAAGTATGACAGACTTCGGGAGGCTCATGATCTCTCTGGCATGCGAAGCGATTTCACTTGGTTGTGGTTTTCGGAGGAGGGGGTGATCCTGCCACGGTACCTTTTTAACCAATAATGATCGGTTGAACATCATTCAGGAAAGGAAAGGAGTGTAGTTGGAATTCTACAGATGGGCTCATTCCACGTCTTCTGACATCGCCCCGACTGACTGCGACTATATCAACTGTACATTTTTTTATGTTCCCGGATGGATCTGCTATCCATTTGTCGCCCCCACAGGTAAGAAGACTTCGTTGTAAATGACAGGAACGGTCCAGGATATGACCTCCGAAATTATATGCGCAACAAGCGTTCCCTTTTCCACCCGCACCCCCTCCATCACTTTCTCATACATATTCTTTGGAAATATCTACAAAACCAGTAACGGAAACTCACCCATTAGTGATGTCGTCTAGCGAGAAAATCACTTTCTCCATTCCATCCCTTCCTTTGAGCTCATCTGCAGTAGGGTGAGACTTTACGCGATCGCGAGTCCTTCTGCGACAGCGTGCTCTGGAGCACTGAACAGGAGGATATCTCAGAGATGATCGCGTCAATATTAAACATTTAGTAAGAGTAACTGTAGTGCCTACAGATCAGGTAGCTCGTACGTTAGGTGACTTGTAGGTGGAAAGCCTAGAAACCCCTCCTCCCCTCCTCGTCCACTGTAGACGGAGCGCCACGGAACTACTACTGGTAGGGACTACTACTGGTAGGGTGCCACGGACTCTCCGTCTCTGGGATATGAAGTGTACCTCTTTCAGTAGTTGAGTGGTGATTTGTATTCCACCCAATGGCGAAAATATAGAAGATTCAGCTAGAGACGAGTACTTAGCGAGTTACAAGGTGAACAAACACCCGAACCTGAAGTAATGCCTTAAGGTTTGTTAGACTTTCATAAACCCACTCTCTCCTCTATTTTCGGAGTAGTGAGCGATATACACCCAAGATTCTTGCAAAAGGAGTCAAAAAGGAGAAAAGGTAGCCGTAACGTCAGAACTGACGGTCTCCTCAGCCTGCCCATCCCTCAGAATAAGGCTCTTTAGAGTTCATCGAAAAGCATACGCCCACATCCGAGGGCAACAAGGGGCGTGACTCCAAGCGCGGCGATGGATGGGAGGGTCCCGACGGAAGACAAGTTAAGATAGATTAATAAGAGTGATCAGAAAACAAGCTGCCAGCAGGGGAATATGCAGCCGCCGGACGCCCTTTTTGCTCTACAAAGTGGACTGGTAATTTGACTCATTGTTCCTAGATTCCAGTGGCAACACTGACCAAAAATATTTGTGTGAAAATAACTACGGATAACTCACCTTCAAAACGAGAGGCAAAACCGTTGAGATCAGTGCTAATAGTGAAGATCAACCGGAAAACCAGCGTTGAGGCCGAGAGAAATGAAGCGCGAAACAAATAAAGCACGATGAGACGAAGCAATTCGCTTCGGTGCAGTATGTACAAGTCCAACAATGTCTGAATAGTTTAGTACGCACTGAGAATGTTGTATAAATTCTGGGAACATTTGGTGAGCATAAATCACAGCCGAAAAAAATACAATTAAGATATTTTTGAAGCTGTTTTGAATGATAACTGCTGTTTAACGCCGCAGTATCGACGTTATCCGAATGGTTATCACAGAATGCGATTTGTGGGCAAAAGTTGGCCCCAGCGGGAGTCGAACCGCGCCACCTGCACGCTTTCCGGCGAAGTTGCGCTAATCGTACTGCGGCGTTAAACAGCAGTTATCACTCAAAACAGCTTCAAAAACATCTAAAGCCTTCGGCCTCGCGTTTTCATGCCGATATCCCACCGATTACGGCTGACCGGCTCACCAAGTTAAACGTGTGAGTGCTGATAGGCTACGGCATAAAAGCCGTTAAGCTGAGAGGGTAAAAGCGGCCCTGGTGGCGTAACGGATAGCGCACTCGCCCGGAAAGCGTGAGGTGCGGGTTCGACTCCCGCCTGGGGCACGACTTTTGCCCACAACTCAGCATTCTTGTGATTAAAGATAGTTAATTAAAAAACTGTTTTGGTCTGATCTGGAGTAAAAGGTTGCGCAGAAAATAATAAAAAGTCCTTTCAGGTCACGATGCTGGGGAGCAGACGGCTTTTTCAAGATCGGAGATCTTTCCCTGAACCCTGAGACAGAGGTTAATGGGTCTGTGCAGTTTGCAGCGAGCAGTGCCCCTTCGCTTGCCAAGTTCAAACTGCACGGGAATAGGTCTAGAAGATATGATATCCGGGTGGCTTCTCCATGTTCAGCCCTCGCATCTGCTATGACCCCTGCATGACGAACCATAGCCAAATGCCGCTATGGTCTGATGCTTCTCAACTGCATGAAGCTCTAACTAACTGCTGAGTGCTGCTTCGCTGCGGGATCTATGACTCGAGCAGTACTCTAAGGCATGTCCCAGAGGCGAGACGGAGAGCGCATGGGTATCACCACCCTCCAACCGCCGTTCTCGTTCGCTTTTGACGCAGAAAGTGGCACCTAAGTGGATTTGACGAAACGGCCATTACTTCTCAGATGCAAGTGACCGTCCTCGTCAGATGAGTGTACAGTTTGTTTCCACCTACAAAAAGGGAATCAAGAACAGTACGTACCCCAATCCCTCGTTGAGTGATGTGAGACGATTCCAAACAAGCAGGAGAGTAGACTAAATCTCGCATTTCTTCCGTATAGAAAGTGCTGATCAAACGGCGTTTTTCCTCTATCCTCTAAGAAAAAGTAATTTTACATAGACTAAATCCGGCAACTTCTTTCGTATAATCCTGAAAAAACTTTTTCTTATCTGAAGATAAATTTCTCAGTACATCCATTTAGGCAACAGCTCTCGCCATCAGCAAGCACTTCCTTTTGTTATATACGAGACTGCGTCTCCTTGAGACCAATTAAGATTGGCGCTAACTCCACCGATTACAAAAGATTTCGCGATGACAAAACTCTAGCTTGGTAGTCAACTTTCCAATAAAGTTTGCAGTTATACGAAAATGGTCACAAAAATAGTGACCTTCTGACAAAAACACTGTGTCCCTGACAGGGATCGAACCTGGATCTCATGTTTCAAGGGCAAGTGTGCTATTAAGGTATGGCAAATACCTCGGGCTTAGGGAGGCAGAGCGGTGTAGTGGATAGCATATTAGCCAAGCAAACGTCAATGCTTGGTTCCAGCCGTGGCTGGGTCAAGACATTTTACCCCTAAATCAGCACTGCGTCATAACGTTTAGGAATTGCTTCTCATTTACCACCGCCAGTCAAATTGATATATGAGCGGCCCATAAAAAGGAACGATTCTTCACAGTAATGCAATCGCTACGAACGTAGAAAGTTGGGCCCGGCCTGTATTATTACCGAGTTTTGGTCGAAGGATAGAATATATGAAACATCCGAATATTAGATTCTTCAATCAGAAGGCCCATCCAAAAGATTGATCGGTCCAAGACTGAATACCATAGCAAGCGGACTCACACTTCATGGCTCTTAATAGGTTAGGCCTGCAATACCTTTCTGTGTCTGTCCTACCGAATCTTGACTCAAGATTCTATGTTTAGAAAAGCAGGGATATACTGTAACCCAAGTAATCGAAACTGTACCCGTTGGTTCCGTAATCGCACACAACTGGATGTACCGTAAGCCGACTCTGTCGCTTAAAGACATCCATCAGTACGCTACACACATTAGGGTATAAGACTATCAAGCCCTCAGTGTCGATGTGTCCGTGGTCCCCGCGGCCTCAAACATGCCCAGAAGGGAGATTACAGGACGCGTGAAACAATTCTCCCATTGCTGGCTATGTGCTTTATACAAGTGAAATGCAATTTCTCACTGATGGCGGATAACATTGAAGGGTGCGCATAAATAAAAGAAGCAGAAGTAGATGACGAGGGTCAGAACTTAAAAGCAACTGTGCCACTTCTGCAACATCCCTCGGAGGCCGCGTATTTCCACGAAACATGAAAATAAAACGGCATACTCGTTAGTTTGATACAAGCAAAACGCAATTTCCTGATGCGAATAAAATTTAGGTGTTGCTCATGCTTCAAAATCCATGTACAAGGAGATGAAGATGACACAGGCTAGAAATGAAGCACAACGATGTAAATGTAAACAAAACAAAAATGAAAAAATCAAGGAAAGGCAAATTAGTTGAAATCGCCTGTAAATTTCTACGATCCGGCGCGAATCCGGCGCCAAAGCCATAGAAATACTTAGAATAAACGAGTGGGACGCTTGGATTGTTTTTATTGCTGCATTGTTTCATGGGCAGCGCCCCCATCCTGAATGGATTCTGTGGATGCAGCCGAGTTGCTCTTGAGTTCTGGCCCTTGTCATCACCTTCTGTTCTTATTTTGTAGCACCTCCAATGTTATCCGCATCAGGAAGTTTTACTCGTATCTGAAGCGCAATTAAAGGACTTGGCAAGGTGCCAAGGAGCCGCACGCGACACGCGCGCTTGCAACGGATGTTATGAAGGACGGGAATCTGCGCCGCAAAAGGTGTAAGGCGGAGCATGGAGGAACTAGCGTGTTTCACGGCCCTGTATCTCCATTCCTGGGCATGTTTGGGCGGGGGACCACGACACATCGACAGCTGGGGGCTGATAGTCTCATACACCCTCAATGTGTCGAACGTACCAATGTGTCTTAAAGATTGAGGTGCGTTTTATTAGCCGAGTTAACTGCGTAGAAAGCTGGGGGGGGGGGGGGGGGGGGGGGGGGGGGGGGGGGGGGGGGGGGGGGGGGGGGGGGGGGGGGGGGGGGGGGGGGTGATGACGAGAAACAAGAGCGCACAAATTTCTTTCCCCACTCGGAGCCTGTACCGTGGTGACGGTACTGCGTAGGAGCCAACTGGGATAGACTGTGTGTGCACTCTCTGCACTCAATATTTTGATTTCAAGCACGAGCGTGAAGGGAATGTATACGCCTTTGTTGTCAAGACATATATTCAACAGTTTTGAAGGCGTTACCATCAGCCCGTAGTAATCAGCGCAATCAGATTCCCCAAAAAAAGTCAAGAATATACCAAAACGAGGAGATTTCGATTTTGGCATCAAAGTTTTGCTTCAGCATTCCGCTGCGGCACACATGAAAATGAACTCCGCAAATGAGGCGGAATTTTACACTGTACGATACAGAACAGAACTGCAGAAGGACTTACATGAAAGGCATGGTGACAAGTTGTTCTGCAAGAGCATTGAACAAATGAACCATCTCTCTGCAGTGAAGGAACAGGCGAAGGCGGCACGCGGAGTGAAGACGACCCGAAGGCAAACCAAGTCTGAAAAGTTCCACAAGTAACTCACACTGTGACCAGAATTTAAACCTCTTAGGGCTTACCCAAACGAAAGAGCTTCCCTCTGTAGTAGAGCACGGTTTGTCTTCTGTGCTAGCACCTCCACGTTTTTCAATATACGCGCAAATACTTTAAGTCTCCATCGAACGAAAGACAACAGAACAAATCCGAAGGCCACGAAAAGAACGACGACTGCGGCAGTAGCGTACAGTTCACCAGCGGCTAAGAGAGCCAAGGCGAGAGCAGCTAAAGAGCCGAGAAAAACCGTAAGCAATCGACGATCATAAGGTTTTGAATCGGCGAAACGCTCGCTACGATGTCCTCCTCGTCAACCTGAAACGGAAAGAGCTATTTTCTGATGGTGAGTTACGTTCGTTGCTTTGATTGCTGCCCTATTAGGATATTTACTCCATTCGACATCTCGTTGATTCATCTGCGACAAGGTCGTGACTACATTCGGTGTGGACGTGATTCTGGCCATGACCAGGTTTTTCAGCTGAGAAAATTGTTAAGAGTGATGGTCACGCCCCCAACTGAGTAATCACTCCTCACTCCGGTACTGGTTATCCTCGGAAAGGCTCCAAGGTGAAGGAAAGAAAGTGGTAAGACAATGTCACTCATGTGGTTCTATCCAGTCCTGGTAACTTTGATTGAGAGAAACAAATCAATGGCCCGCACAATCGACCATTTTCGGGTATAAAGCTCCTAGAATTGTTATCACCAATACCAGTTGGGGAGTGTTCGCGCTGCTTGGGTTTTCGAGCGGTGCCAGTTCTTTTCCCACCACCCATTGGAATGCCCGAACCCACAACGACCGATGAAAAACGGGTTGGTGCTGCGCCAAAATCTACGCAACGCTGACACGCCCCCAGTGACATCATCGATAAAGTGCATCTTCGCAAGAACGCAGACAGGCTCGCGGAAAGGTTCCGAGTAGGCCGGCAGCTCTCCGTTTTCATTTCATATTTTACCCCTTCAGGATGTTCTAGGGAACTAGTTATTCGAAGACAATCTGCTGACTCATCTCCGAGGAGGGCGAGGCGAATAGGTCCGCATTAGCAGCGTGCTAGTTTCCCGGCTCGATAGTGCACGAGAAAGGCAAGGCCAGTGGTATCTGAGTGCGTGTTCATACTGCGCCCGCGCTACCTCCAAGGTGGAACACCTGCGTCGAGGTCTTGCGAAGCATCGAGAACAACAAGAAGTGAGAGGGCGCAGACAAGTAGCGCATTTGGGTACGATTAGGCGTGTGGCTGGCCGTGCGGCTGCGCAAGGCGGAGAAAGGAGTCGGCACCGGCAGTCGCCACTCTACAGCCTCGTTTCGAGCGGAGAAAGTGAGTGGCATGCCAGATGCTTCACCTCACACATGGCAAGAAGTAGGATCCACGAGAGTGAGTGTACAATTTGCCTTTACTATAGAGAGCCCTAATCCCCGAAGAGGGGCACTTCTGTGGTATCACGGGCACGACATGCACTAATTTCACTTTTGAGCACTTCTTTTAGTCAGAGAAACCAAACGGCGGAAACTTTTTTTATAGTTCAAAAATCACCTCTTCAAGCAAGGACTCAGCCATTTCGCTCTGCTTGGAAGATGTACGGAATTGGCAGACCGTCTCTAGCCTCGGCCGACCGGAGGAACCGAGTGACCGGTATAGTACGCAACATCTAGCATATCAAAACATTCTGAAGGGTCGAGAAGATAAAATGAATTGATTGAGAAGGAATTCTTACAAAAACTGTGATTATATAATATAGGTCTCGATTAAAACACGAGGGACAGTCTGTTGTGCAAACAAGTGGCGGCAAGCTATCAGACGCCTTCATTCAGGCACGAAGTCGTATACTGGCTCCGGCTCCAGTCAACCAAAATTGGTTCTCTCATGGTGTTCGATGATCACGCAGGACTGTTAGTACGAAAGCGCTAATAGGCGCTAAGAAGTAGAATGAGTGAAAAGTAACGCCCTCTGAGGGGTTTCTCCCCACGACATCCTCTGAATCCTGCGGGTTTTCCACAGCGTATTACCAGTAGCAAGAGCCATAAGGGCCTTCAGACAAGGCTCATCACCAGCTGCTATACTATGTCAAAACGGCTAAGAGTATCACCCATTTGATGCGACCCGTCCCAAAAAGCGCTAATCACCGCCAAATGGTCACGATTTTTTATTTATTATTATTTTTATTTTTTTAGATAACGCAAATAAGACAGTGTGAGCTAGATCGATAACAAGCGAGGTTTCTCGAGAACAGGAGGGGTGGAACGAAATGTCGGGTGGGGAGACTGGCAAGCCGTGAGCAAGCACTAGTTGCGCCCTAACTTACCCGGCCTGGTCTTTTCAGAATTATGTGATGATTGCATGTAACAAAGGTAGTTCAGGATCGGAGCGCACTCACAGTAATTCTCTAACTTATGGACGACCATTAAAGTCAAGAAGTATTACCCGATGTTCGGAAGCCGTTCGCTGCACAGGGCGGCGTGGGGAGCATGTCTCACGTTCGCGGAAAAACCGAAACCTCATGTCAGCGATATATTAACCCGCGCTCCGCCTCTGAGCTGGATCCCCTTTACCATTTCTTTTACAATCGCTATATACCGATAGGATCTCGATCATTTATATATTCTCTAGCCATACTATGATCTGCTTTCCTTTCACTGAGTTTCTCTGCGCCTGTACAGGGGGGGGGCAAAAGAAACGTCACTATCTCTTACATTGAACTCCGTGGCCGCATAATAAGTTACCTTCATAGATCTAAATCGACATTTCTCCACCCGCCTATATGAAGAGCCATATCAAATACTATTACTTGAACTCCGCCACAGGCCTTTTTGGACGAGCGCATCGAGAGCTTCTGGCGCGCCGACCGACTGAATGTAGTGCCTAAAATCAGCGAGATAGTCGATTTCTTCCAGCCCACGTCAGACCAACGCCTATTGAACTCGTCCAAATCGAGAGACTGAGGAGATTCAGGTAGGTGACCTATCTGGTATACCATCTCTTTAGGTACTACTCAGCCCTCCTCCATTCCCAAGTAGCGAGTAGCTTTCTCAACACCACTATTCAATCCACGTGGTGGCACCCAATGCTGTAGCAGTACAAAGTTTCCAAGAAGGTAGGGGCGGCGAGGAGGGGAGATATTCTTCTCGAGTTGCTCGATGTAACCGCCAGCGCTCAACCGCTAGTCCGGGGTCCACGGAGAAACTATTTTTGGTCTTTCCATTCAGGTACTCGGCCAGTCCATACTATAACCCGCTTTCTTGACGACTGCAGGTGAAGGTGAATGTTCCTAGACACGTAAGCCGACGTTGATCGGAGCTGCTCACGATGTTGGAGGTACTTCAGAACCTGAGAGTACTATTCTCAGCTACCAATGGGCTGACGTCCGTACTAGAAGTTTCAGCTGTTTGGAGGTGACATGAATTCCAAAGGTCTTCTCCAGTCAGGCTGCGACTGGAGATGACTTCATATTTTGGTGTACATGAAGGTGATGGGCGGAGGGCAGCTCCTGCTTATCGGGGAACATCTCAAGAATCTTCTGCCCTGGTACTCGTATCCATATCTTCTCTCTGGGCTGCAAAAACTTTGCTGCTATGTGACTCGGTCGAAGTGACTTTTTTTTTACCCCCCCCCCCCCCTGTATGCTCATATAACGCTCAGTGCCAACAGTGTTCTTATTAAGATTGTTCAGAGGGTTTCATTTATCTTTTTTTGAACAATATCCCGCTTACAAAACGTCGTTAGCCCTAAACAACCTGCAAATGACGATCGCTGCCTTCAAAATTCAGAGCTCCTCTGTCCTCACAAGCGATCCAGGTGAGATATAAGTCAAGTAATCGTCCGAAAGATAACCCGAATCAATTCACGCTTCAGATAACAACCCACCTTTGCTCCACAGCCACAACAAGCTTTGTTCACTCGGTTAGTTTCAAGTTAACTAACACATCTTGGATGTCGGTCGGTTTCCTAACTGCTCTTATACTGCTAACCACAGTGTATGCAAAAGATAATGTGAGTTACTTTTGCAAAGCTATTGAGCGGATTACTGTAATCCGTGAGCTGAACTAACTGTGACCAATTACAGCCCCCAGACAAAGGCTATCGTTCATGTAAAGGGACGGTGTCAATTCCGAAAAGTGGGACCGGCTTGTCGGGCTGGTGCAAAAGCATGAGAATAGTCGTGGGATCCTGCATGAGCAAAAAAGTGAGTTGGCATTCATTGCACGAAGCAGATCACGTACTACAATGGCTCGCACATCACCTACGTTTTGATACCAGAGGCACTTTGATGTTCATCCAAAGGAGTTTTTTTGGTTACGGTATCACAGAGTTGTGAGCGATATCGCAGTTCGTGGCAGCAGTGGTTATAGGAACCTGGGAAACTGGTACTTAACTTGTCATGACATATCATACAGCATGTTCTGACACGCCTGTCCGTGCGATATGCTGCCATATGTCACATCCTAACAAGTACTGATTGCTCCAACTATAACGTCCATGTAACCGTTGCTACCACAAACTACGATAGCGCGGAAACGGGCAAGAGAATCGTAGTTTGCCGCTCCGCCGCGCGCGGCGATGGGCGCGGCGTTTTCTTAACTCGTGTTAACCTGTCGACTGGAGCACCGGACTTCATGTAGACCCCGTCATCGTAGACATTCATGACTATTCGGTTCTGAATTACCTATTGTCGACACCTACTACTTGTATCGTCATTTGCGGGCGCGACGTCGCACGCGACGCCCAGCAGCGCGGCGAATTACGATTCTCTTGTCATATAGCCCGATAGCACCCAGTTGCAATTGCCGTGCAACACGATATAAAATAAATAGAAACCAGAGGCAGTGGCAGAAGCCTGACCGACCAGAGCACAAGTCTTCTGTGAGGGTGAACGTAGCAGCATTCAAAGGATGCCTTGTGCAAAGGATAGCCGCAGTGAAGATGATGAGTTTCAGCGCAGACTTACCACAAAGTAAAGGAGTGCCCTTCTTTCCACTTCATCTCTCATGTGAATGACAAGGAGACCATCATTGTACCATTGTTAGTAACAGCTGAAGACGCGCCATCAAGCGCTATGTGACGTCAGTATCACATCATCTATCCCTTAGCTGGTGACGTACTCAGGGCATTTTGGGTAATGCCCTACTGAGTAGGGATGTATGGTGCAATGGGGAGGGCGTCGTATTTAGCTCTTGGAAAAACTTCGATTGCTGATCCTCACCGTTCCATGCATGCTGTGTGTCTCTCAATGCTCCCCTTAACTGAAAATTATTTCTGACACTTGATCAAAAGTGTTTACCCTCCTCGCCTGGTAGCAAAATCTCGGATAACCTGGGGAAATAAGGGGTAGGTTGTAAGGGTGGGATCACATTCGCACTTGGCTGAGAAACATTCGACAGCCAAAACGACCCAAACGTTGTGGACCGCGTACCAGGGCCACATCAGCGCTGTTCGTCTAATCGAGACAGGACTGGTGGTTCTGCGGATTCTCTGTCCAAAACGCGGACTGTAAACGCGGCCGAGTGACTGGCCCATCAAGTAATGTAACCACTGACAATCAATTCTGACTATACACTCGAAGGTGCTGTGTGTCTCGTGAGGGGGACTACTTATGGTTGAAACCATGAAATGTTTTGACGCGACAATGCCTTGTCATGTCGTTTACGGGTAGGAGGGGGGGGGAGGGAAAAAAGGTAAGAAACTCTACACTAACAGTCCGATTCTGTGGCATATGACATTCACTTCGCGTATGAGAAGCGTTGCACTGGGGCCTTATATCAGAAGAAGAGAAGGCAAGAAAGCTAGGCTTTGTCTCACCCCGATCTCTTCGACATCCCTTTCGGAATCGCGGTCCTATCCTGTTGCGTTTGCTATGCATAGCTTATCAAATGTTCTTACGAGAACTTCATATCAGTGAATGTTCAGCTCAAAATTGACGATGATGGAAGCGTTGCCTCTCGTGGGAACGTTCTGTTGAGCGCATTCAAACAGGATCCAAACCCTGAACTTCTGACGGATGTTAAACTCTACCACTACGGCTGCCTGTACAACAACTGGAGAGACTTCTCCGACCAAGATTGTTATAAGTGAGCAGCCAAGTTCGGAATTAAGTAGAAAAGATACTTTTTTCTTTCATTCAATATTCTATGCTTTCCGCGATTTCTCAAGAATTCGATGCCAGTTGGGGCGGGGCCATTTTCGGTGCAAAACAAAAAAATATGAATCACGCTAGGGGCCAGAAACATACAGTGCGTAACAAAAGTATGTGGACACCTCAAATTTTTGTCCTGCAAAATTGCCTTTGAATTTTGCGATATGAGACCTTTATGTTGAATTCCTCATATAGCGAAAACATAGGAATACGACTATTCGGAGCAGCTTTGTTAACAATGTAGCAATTATTTATTGTTTAAAAAAGTTCTTTATATACAAAAGTATGTTGGATCACCTGAGGAAGTCGCAAAGTTGGCTCAGATCTGGGCAATGCATTTCATGTCTCCTTGTCCCCATCTAACACTGTACTCATGCCTCGGTCGTGGTACTCCTCCGCCTACGAAGACGAACAGCAGCTCGGATTCGAGGCTTTTAGTGGTGCAGGGGCACTCGAATAGAGAAATTGCAAGATAGCTTGGACTTTCGGCGACGTGCGTTGGTATATACCTCCAGAATCCTGATGGCTACCACTCAGTACCTGTTTCGAGGCACCCACGATCTTTGTCCGCAAAAGACATCAGAAGAATGGCCTCAAACTCCCCGCTTTCTGTGGCACAGATCCATGCCGCGATGAATCTACCGGTCTCAAAAGATGACAAAGTGGCGCTCTATTCGATCAAGTGAGCACATCACTCGAAAGACCATGAAGAAAGCTCCCTGTCTGACAGCCAAGCACCAGCTGGCAAGACTGAACTTTGCGCGTGCAAAAATGGCGACGTCGTGGGACAAGGTGCAGTTTCTTGAGATATTTGTAAAATCAGAAAGGCAACATCTTATGCGCATTTCTTTCTTAGGTTATCTTCACTGATAAGAAAATTCAATCTCGACAGTCCAGATGGATATCAGCATTAACGAGAAAGACCTGTTAGGCGATCCGTTGGTGTTCTCGAGACGAAATTTCGGAGGCGCCTCTTTGATGGTACGGGGTGGTTTTGGAAGCAGAGGAAAGTTGGAGCTTGCCTTCCCATCGTGCTGTATGAACAGTGAGGAATACCAAGGCGTGCTTGAAGATCGCAACCTCTCCTTTTGAGCGGCCACGATGGCAGGAACATGCTGATCAGCAGGACAACGCCGCCGTGCATGTTTCAAATTCTACTAGAAATGGCCTCCAACGCAATGGTATCAAAGTGATTGATTGCCGGCGTGTTCTCCTGACTGACCCATACGCGAACCTCCTGTGGGGAATCTATGGTTCACGAATCTACATGAGTGATGAATCATGGGCGTACAACAGCATTGCGAGACTTGAAGGAGGCAATAAATTGATGGCATGGAAGACACGCACGAACCAAATGCTTTGTCAAGCATCGCAGAGAAGAATGTTCGAAGTAATATTGAACAATGGAGGAAGAACCAACTTCTATTTTCCACGACACATTTGTTTTTTGTCAAGTGTCCACATACTTTTGTTATTAAGAAACTTTTTCAAAACAATGAATAAGTGTTCAGTAGTCACAAGTGATTTATCGAGAAGTGCATCCTATGTTTTCGCTTATGAGGAATTCAACAATAAAGGTCTCATATCGCAAAATTCAAAGGCAATTTTGCAGGACAAAAATTTGAGGTGTCCACATACTTTTGTTACGCACTGTATTTACAATCAGAATTTGGTAGTCTAGTTTAGTTAGTGGATCTGGAACCAAACAATTGTGATACTAGTGTTAAGGATACCAAACCAGTCCAGAGACAATTTTACTTTTTTATTTTTTCGTGATCTACAACGCAAGGAGTACACTGCGAAGCATAATCATAGTTCCACCCATGAATCTCACAAAATCCCGTCTTACACGACGTTTTCAAAAATGCCCCATAAAAATGTGGTAATTACCAATACCAATTCGCATGCCAACACCAAACACTAACTTGAAAAATATTTTTTTTTCGTCAATTTTTCAAAAATGGTCGTTCTGACAATGCAGCAAAATGATAGTTCCACCGAACAAATCGAATAATCCAACAACAGGTGTACAAAATGAATAAATTTTGATCCAGTAATCTATTGGAACTCTATTTCTCCAATTAAGTTGGAAAATACGGTTGCCCATGCTCGATTAGAGATTTTCAATAGGCTTTCGGCCGACTGCACCAATGATTAACTCCCTAAGCTCACGGACATTGTGGAATTGTGCATTACTCTCATGGATCATACGCACCATGAAGCCCCTCACATCCTCGATTGGGTTTTAGTCGGGGCTACTCGCTGGCCAGGGCAAAAGAGCGGTTTGGTGACGACTGAACCACGCTCGAGTGCTTCGACTGTCATGAACTGGTGCATTATCTTGCATGAAAACGGGACTTTCTTGCTGATTTCTACGCCAGAAAGCAAGGAGACGTCGTCGCATGACTTTTAGATAGACGGAAGAAATAATTTTTCCATACGGAAGTTCCGCCCGGAAAAATGAAACTTGTCTTTCCTCAGGTCGTGCCAGCGGAATCGGTTTTCGTCGGAGCCGTCGCAGTTGAATTTTTTCTCATCAGAAAACACGACCGCGAGAAAAAAAAACAAAAAAACAACACAGACAAGCAGTAGGGCACCGCAGCCAAAAGCTAACCTCACTCCAATTAGTTCGGCAACATCTTCGAGCAAAGCCAGTTCGCGGTGGTTTTTTGTTAGAAACAGTGCCTAACTCATATTCCTCCTGTGGTGAACTCAGGAGTTTTTCAAGACACGCCTAACAGTATCCTTCGAGACATTAACCTCCGAAGATGACTTAATTTCCCGACACGACACTGCAGAGTTGGATGCTTTCCTCAGGATACGGCGCTTATTCCGATCGGGCAGCAAAGGAGGATGTCCAGAGCTCTTCTCAACTCAATATCCTGTAGGTTCCTTGACAAAATTGTTGATAGCATGATGAGTGCGGCCCAAATCCCGTGCGATTCGACGGTTCGACAGTTTGAGTCTTCTTTGCGATAATCTGTCCTTTTTCGAGGTCCATTAATGAAGTTCCACTTGCCATAGCCTAGAAAAAGGCAAGAAGTCATAATGATGAGAAGTTTCACCGAACAAAAATGAGATGCAGCCGGGAAAATATGCGGTGGAACTATCATTTTGCTGCATTGTCAGAACGACCATTTTTCGAAAAACTGACGAAAAAAAAATTTTTTCAAGTTAGTGTTTGGTGTTGGCATGCGAATTGGTATTGGTAATTACCACATTTTTGTATGGGGCATTTTTGAAAACGTCGTGTAAGACGGGATTTTGTGAGATTCATGGGTGGAACTATGATTATGCTTCGCAGTGTAGATCACGGTAAAAAAGCTAACAAGGGAACCCCAACAGGTCGATCCGGCCATTTGCAATGAGATGTATGTATATGGACGTGTCTTGAGCCGCTGAATCCAAATCTGCCCTCGGAATTTGCGGAACGATTCTCTGAAGGGAGTTACGGACCATTTAATCTCTGCTCTGTTCGCACAAGTTGAGAACGATAACTGCATGCGGCAAGCGGCCGATGGCGTAGTGGATAGGCGCACTGCTTCAGAGGCACAATGGCGCTTGTTGGATTCCTTGATCTCTCGGAAATTTTTGCTTTTATTCAAAACACTTCATATGAGTCCCTAAAACACTTCTGTTTGGCCAGTTTACCTAGTTCTTTAATTATTTGACATCAGGAGCAAGCAACTCGCCGTTTTCTGTTTCCTTTCATGAAGTTTTATTATGAGGATATCCGTTTATTAAAGCTTGCAGTAAGAAATGAAGATCTTATGGTGAGAGCACATGTGGTATTCCTCCACGAAATGGTGGAAACAAAACAAGCTCTCACAATGAGCACAGCGAATACAAAAGTACGGCACTATTCAACTATTACTACCCCAATTTTCTGGAAACAGGCCGGATTTTTTCTACGGCGGCAGATTTGGCTGAAAGTTGAGTTCTAGGGGTAATTCGACCTCCTGAACACGAATATCACATCCGCTCGGTCTGAAACCACCTAGAGCCCGCGCTACAGGCGCCGGCGCCATATTGGCGTCAAATCGCTGAGAACTAATGCGGTATTCGTGATCAGGACATCAAATAACCCTACTATGCAACTTTACGTCGAATTTGGTGAGAAATGCGGCAGCGCCAAATTGGCGCCAACGCCGTAAAGAGTGCTATATTCGTGATCAGGACACCGAACTACCCCTGTGGGCAAAGTTTCAGCGAAAAAAATTTGAACTTCTTGGGTAGTAATAGTTGAATAGTGCCAGAAGTACTCCCCACACACGGTACAGTTACAGTTCTCCACCAGTTCAGAGAGAAAGCGGT
>MU913604.1:7844-27434 GCA_036418165.1 Cooperia oncophora | reverse complement strand
GGCGCAGTCTTTTGGCCTTATACCCGTGCAATTAATTAAGACTGGATGTGCCCTACTAAAAGCGGCCCATTGGCACTTTCTCCTGCTAAACGAATCACTCGATGACTGGTTTTTCATATTTCAACCCCCGTGCCTGGGCTTCTTATGCGAACTGCGCCTTTAAGGACATTTTGTCCTGAAGTGTTTTTTTGCTGCAACACGGAATTCTATAGAAGTAGGACATATGTCAGACCAGTCGTTTGAAACGTCAAAGGTCAACTTTCTATCTCGTTCATCCTTTTTCTCTTGCTTCATCCACTTCGTTTTTTGCAAGTATCATGACAAATTTGATAGCTATAACTCCATCAGCGGTAAACGAAAAGCGTCACTTGGGTTATTCTTTCTCTTTTGAATCTGATTGCTTAGATGGACCTTTGGGGACGCGCAGCGTTCGTCGCGCCAGACTGGGGAATCATTGGATGAAGCGCATGTCACAACCGCCGTTAGAAATGCTGGAATGCTCGCAAAAACTGATTCCTGAGGAATTCGGGGGACTTCGTCGAATTCGCTAAAAGCAAGTTTTTTTTCGAGAACATCGTGCCTCCCCGGCTGGTGAGCTTCCAGCTTTGTTGGTGATTGACGAAATGTGATAAAAGTTGGATTGAAAAAAAAAAGGAAGTGGAATACATCCACAAGCCTGGAGCTGTTACCCAAGTGCGGTGCCGAGAGCTGTGGTTGTTTCACAGTGTATTTTTATAAACCTTCGAATTTCCGGAGTTTTTTTCAAAGGGCAAAACCTTTGGTAATGGCAAGAAACTTGTAGATATGTGTAGCCGTGGCATACGATTGCAAGGAACCCGGACATTAAGAACAGGGCCTACCATCCTGTTGCGACGAAGTGATCCCCACATTTTGCTCCAGCATTTGTCGCCGAGCAAAGGGACTGGCAGAAGCGAGCGTGAAATGGGAAAACCTCCCGAAACCTCTAAATTAGTTGAATGAGTGGAAAAGCACACCACACAGTATTCGGACAAATGCTCCTAGAAACAGAAAGAAAGTCAAATGACGAGTGTTAGCGCTTTGCCCCAATAATACGTGGAACACTCATACTTTAAAGTCTGTGTTTTGGCTCATCTAGACAATTGTGACATCAATTTACCGATCCCAGAGGGGAGACAAAGCTCGCTTGGTCTCACTAGGATTTAGTTCACGAACCGTGCAAATGTTAGCGGCACCTCCTTCGTATGAAAGATTTTGGTACATCTCATTTGGGGCTATACGGGGATTCGCATACTGTTCCCATCCTTTTGTAATGATGTCTGAGGGTGTGGCGGACTTCATGCTATTACTCTGCACTCTTATTTGATGTTGATTTATTGAGTTGATTATTTTATTTTTTTTTTGCGAACAGGCGTTGGCTCAACTAATTTTTTCCTCTGAAAGAGTGGTTCTCTGAAAGCGTTTGCTTCACACATATGACAAGTGCACCTATGAATAAAATATCAAAATTATCGAACTTCTGATTTCAAAGGCATAAGTGACAGTTTGGTATTGCTCAAATATAGTAGCAGGGAGCGGTATACACCGGGAAAATGACGAAAAAGCGAAGTCGGACGACCAGAGGGAGCCTTTATTTATTTTATTTTATTTACTCTGAAAAACCTTTGTTCTGCATGGCACTGAACGAGCCTTTCGGACACGATCCCCTCTGGCATCGTGCCAACAACCGTTTTAATCCTCCTTGATATATGCGATGCACGTATGTATTCATTTATCCATGAAGCAACGCAAATAAAGCAATGAGGGTACAGCGTCGATCTGACTGTGCGGCCAATTGTGGGCGGGCGGTTGCGGTGGGCGTCCGGGTGGGATTGATGCAGATAGAGAGCTTAATCGTGTCCTTGGCTTGAAAAGGCGCCATGCAAACGCCTTTTTCGCGGGGCGGAATTTTGTCCTGCTAGCTTCTTATCCTGCACCACCTTGTTGTTGGATCGTGCTACTTGCCTTTAAATATCGATCTCATCTTCATTATTCCTTCAGTTCGCTACGACGTCGTGCTCATATAGAACGCTGCTCAATGCATTTTTGAAAAGCGAAAGCGTTGACTTTGTTGTTTCGAATGTCATATGTGATTCCAATCAGGAACCATTGGAGAGATGTAAAAAAAAATTTTGTTGCTATTCCAGTATTACTGAAGTGGACTGCAAAACTCAGAAACTCTGCTAAAACTTCGATCACAGGGACAATTTGGCCTCT
The DNA here is from genome assembly GCA_036418165.1 of Cooperia oncophora. Lineage (NCBI taxonomy): Eukaryota > Metazoa > Nematoda > Chromadorea > Rhabditida > Trichostrongylidae > Cooperia > Cooperia oncophora. The sequence continues at coordinate 25,199 of MU913604.1, read as the reverse complement.
CCACCTTCCTCAAACGAAATCGATGAAAAAACTTGCACTGGAGGAATTGAGTGTCTTGATCAACTACCGAAAACGAGTGCACATTTCGTGGATCAAGACTCAACCAACCGGCTTATGCAACTTTTATCTACTTTGGAGAAGCAAAATCGCGTGGCGTCCTATTCTCGCCATACGGCCGCTTGGTGGCCAAAAACACAACATTCCATTGTTAAGCGAACAGAGCACCCAATAACCGCAGTAGTCGAAGTTTCAGCGAAAAAAAATTTTTTCTTGAGTTTTCGGAGTCGTGATATTTGGCATAGTGTCGAAATTTTTCTACAATGACTCTCTCAGAGAACGAGATCTATAGATCAGGAAAAAAGGCCATCAACCAATTCTTAAAAATTTGGTGAACTGCGAAGCCTTCAACAGCTAGGGCACATGCGTGCCTGGGGAAGAGGATAAGTAAACAAATAAATTTCCATTAGGTCTTCATATAAATTTCCATTAGGTCTTCATAAGACTTCCAGTCCCCAACCACTACCCTCGTCATCCGGGCAGTTGATTAGGGCGGTCGTCAACGGGCCGCAGCGCGTGCCAGGAACTATTTGCTTTTTCCAGGCTAATTTAGTCATTTTTTCCAACTTTTCACTGTTTTGGCTACTTTTTCCCAGATTAGCAGCTCCTTATCTTCACAAGGTGGAAAAAATGACTAAATTAGCCTGGAAAAAGCAAATAGTTCCTGGCACGCGCTGCGGCCCGTTGACGACCGCCCTAATCAACTGCCCGGATGACGAGAATACTAACCACGGTTCAAATTCACGACATTTCAGTCCGAAATTTCGAAGACTTTTCAAAATGAATAATCTCAAACTTTTTCGAAAAGCAAATCTCAAGATTCGGCGACCCTGCCTCAATCGACATTATGCACGACCCGCCCCTACAGTCACGCTCCACACTTTGAACGTGCGTCGATTGTTTCAAATTTTTCTTTTTATTATTTCATTAGCCATCTGCTTACTGTTGAACTTTTCTTTTTTGCACTACTTGTTAATTTCGCACAATACACACTAGCTGAAAGGACTGTACATTCGGCACATAGGCAAAACTCCGGCACACTTTCTTGAAAAATTAGTCGCACGAAATTTCGACTTTCTCTAACTTTTTTAAGTCCTCTTTAAAATACGCTTTTTACTCCCGCCGAAAAAGTCAGGAAAGCAGAAGTCACGAAGATAAAAATTTGAAAAGTCACTGACCACGCTGAACATGTTAGGCGCGCGATGTAGCGGCGCCGGGTGCGTGTGTGCTCTCAGAAGTGTCTATGTCAGGCCAAATGGGTTTAAAACCGCAAAACTTTTTTGGTTTGAAAAAGCGTCGAATTCAAGTGAAAATGGTAATATGCATCCCCACACCACTCCCCACACCACTCCACCCACTATCACTAACACCAGGAGCCACTTTTGCATTTCACTAGTCGTTAAATGGTAGTAAAGGCTACGGGAACCATTCACTTCTCAACAGAGCTGTAAAATCGTTTCTCTTTCGATTGGGATCGCAGCGGAACTCCAATAAAACCCAAGTCATTCGGTTTAAAAAAATCATTTTAATTAGAAGCCAAGGCTAGTTAACGATTCTTCTTCGGTATAAGATGACAGCACGCTGAAGATGACGATTTTTGGCCTGCTTTAGTCTGGTTGGAGTGCCTATCGGTACTTGTGAATGTGATTTGTTAGGAATCGATCTGCGCACTTTTTCAGTAATTACTCATCCATCACGTGTCAATCTGTATTATTCTGTTGCGCGTTGAAACGTACCCTCTTGAGGCCTTTGTTCTCGGAAATCTCTTTACATTTTCTGAGCAAGCCGTTTATAGGAAACATAGGAAACTATAGGAAACATTTTGTGTACCTTCGTGGAGTTGGTGGCAAAATTCGGTTTCGACTTTCTGCCATAATTGTGAGGTTCCTTTTGTCGACTGCTGCGTTTTTTTCTGCCAAAGCTTTCCACAGGGCCACCCTCAAGTCCATCACAGGTCACCTGCAAAACGCAACGACTCATTTATGCTCTTACACAACGTCATTTCTAGGGACATTAAGATGAATATCTCCTTCGATCGGCGCAAAGTTGCGCCCACTCATTCTTATCTCATCTCACTCTTAAGTAAATATTGATTGATAGAAACTCGTCACTTCTCCATCCAGTTCTGCTTTTCTTATAGAAACGATTTCCCGTGTGATCGAAAGTTCTCAGGGAAATAATCGATGGCAACAGCAACGACATCATATAGAGGGAAGACCATATTGCCCAGATTTGCCTGGATCAACGGCAAACTCGAAGAGAACGTGCCGATATCCATTGACAACGACGGTGTAGTTACGGAAATTGGCGGCTTGTTACCGTATGATGTTGTACGGCTAGAACATGAGGTGCGCTCGTTTTTAGTTGTACCGCCGCTTTTGTTCTGTTTTCAACACCTCTGTACATTTAAATTTTCTCTTTTCTGATAAAGGTCTAGTCAGCAGTATAGCAGCCCTTGGGATCGCTGATATGTAGCCATATCGTAACTGAACGGCTTTGTCATCGAATGGGGGAATCGGGCAACTGAAGAATCTGCAGAGGGCTTATGTGAGCAGTGGAAATAACCCAGTTTCTCCTCTCATCAGATGTTAGGCAGAGCGGAGGTAGTCCTATAGGGAAATAAAAGGATAAAGGATAAAGTCTTCGCCGTTGATCAATCCCTTTGTACTTCCATTCAGAATCGTAGTGGCTTATTGAATGCGATGTGGCCTATACAATGACTTGCGGTGGCCAGCCGATGTACAAGTCAGTGTTTTATCCTCCCAGACGAATCTGGTACCAATTTACCGTCCCCGGAGGGTAGAAGGCTTGGTTGGCCTGGGCGGGTGTCGACCTGGGATTCGAACCCAGGACCGCGCGAGTGGTAAGCGCGCCACTTGTCACTACACCACCTCCGCCTCAGACCAGTGTTATATGTTAGATGAGCCACCTTCTTCCGATCGGGTTCTTCTAGACTGCGCCCAGTCGTTTTTGCAATGTGAGGTCAGCGCTATTCTCGAAAAGGGTGACATTGGGCCACTTCCCAGTACCGTGTTGGGATTAGCGTTGGACGCCCGCTTCTAGTCAAGCCTTTCCTGCGTAGCGGCCAATAAGCGTGTTGTGTATTGTTCTCATAGTGGACCCAGCTCTCATATTCAGAGATGGTCCACTTGAGGTCCTGCTCACGCAGTCCGATAACAAGCCTTTTGCGGGTGGTCAAGGGCAATGTTTGAAAGTGGTCAGCCAATGCTTGTGTTGTCTATCGCGAACATTACTTTGCGCTTGTTTAGTCCATTCACTTGAACACACTTCACTTGAACACACTCTCGCGATCAAGTGATCAGAATGCTTCTGTGTGTTGCCCAGCACTCGCAAAGAATATACCACTTTCGTCACTCGAAATGGCGAGATAATGAAGCTAGAGACGCGTGAGTTTTGCAACCTGGTGCAACTTCGTACTGTATCTATGCATAGCGCTGCCTGCAGCGTTGCAGGGCGATTTGGCGATTTCCTAAAGCTCTTGCTGTTGCACCTAGAACTCTGCTGATTGGGCTTGTCCTCATGGTGAATTAGTCCAAGGCACCGGTCTCACTGATAGGGAGTCTGTGCTCAGGGTGTTCCCAAACTTTTTTTTTCGCTTCTTTCTCTATTGATGAGTTTTTGATGGGATACTGATTCATGACTGAGCATCTGCTACCTGTTACGCTTGATCGCAGGAATTGTCTTAAAGAGCGGTTTTGCTACGCCCATGTCCAAATATATGCTCCGAGCCTCCCACTGTATATAGCTCTCGGATGCCGTCGCAACTTATGGAGCAAGGAGCGTTTGTCCAGGTTGACACCTAGAGTGAGGTCTACTTTCTGGGCATCAACCGATTCTGATGAGGCAGTCAAGCTGCAACCTCACAGTCCGGTTAGTTACAGTGCCTGGTCCCGATTCAGCGCTAACATTTTCATCAGCCAAATCTCAAAGCATAGCGTTGGTCTACTTGGACTATTATCTCGTTGATCAGCCGTGCTAGTTTTCTTAGAAAACTTATTTGAAGCCCCTACTCTTCTCTCCAACGATCACAGTTGGTTGGCGATAACGCCATCATGGAAAGAAATTAGGGTTTTAACAAAAATCGCACAAGAATTATGGGGCAGTTAAATACTGGCGCATTGAAGGTACTGCAAATTTTTCCAAATTTCTGCAGTGCAGAGTTACAGTCGTCATACGGGCACTTGATTAGGCCATCCCTAGTCGCGACGCGGCTGCGACGTGTCAGCTGTTTCCAGCCTATTTCAGCCATTTTCTCCGTAATTTACACTGTTTGGCTGCTTTTCCCAAGAGTTGTTCCTTGTCTTCACAAGGTAAATTATGATTGAGATTTCTCTGGTTTTTGCGTACAATTAAATAGTTAAGCAGACAATCGAACAAATACCTCAAAACAAGAAAAAAAACGCGGAAACACTCTAATGTGAAAACAAAAAAAGACTCCACTTTCCTAATGTACTTCATGAAGAAAAATAAAACAACTTACCTTGAGAAAAAATGAGAATGCCATTAGAAAGGGAAAATGGCCAAATTAGGCCGGAAACAGCTGATCGCCGCGGTCGTGACATGCCGCAGCCGCGTCGCCACCCTTGGCCGCCTAATCAAGTGCCCGGATGACGACTGTAGCTGAGTTAAATTCTTCACGTATCATGTACTCCATTTTTTGGCGCTAATTCACTATGGTGGGGGTCGTCGACCTTTGCTGTATCCGGATGGAGCGGCTGAAACTTTACGCTGGGAGGTGTAAGGAAACGTGATTACGGTCGTTTCTTTACACCTGTCAGCGTTGAGTACCGTCCCAAATTCATAAAAAGACCTCGCAAGAATCGCTAGCTTTGAAGAACGTTCTAACCAGAAGTAGAATTACAGTAATTCGACAGAGGGTGCACCAAAGTGCATGATCATCCTAGATCTGTTGACACTATAGAACTATTCCTACTCCAAGAACTAAAAAAAGTTTTTGCTGAAACTTTAGCTAGAGGGGTAACTAGAAGCCCTGATCACCAATATAACATTACTTTTAAGCGTTGGCACCATTTGGCGCAACCAATTTTCTCGCCAAATTGATGAAAACCCGCATACGAGTTAATCGACATCCTGATCATGAATATCGTTCTTGGCGCTGGACCCACTCCCCTTCTGCCTGAGCTTGGGAAGGAAAAGTGGTGTCCACCACGCAAGACTCAGCCTCCTTTTTAGCAGAGGAAGGGGTTATTATGAAGTGCGCAGACAAGCGGTGCAGGCTGCGCTGTCGCGTGTACCCTCTTTTCTCCATCCCCATCTGCACAAGCATCCCATACAGACGTGATATTCTTGTTCTTTAGGTCGAATTACCGCAGCGGATAATAACTTCCAGCTAATTTGATGAGTTGGGGTGTTTTGGCGCCTGGCAGTTTCAGGCCGGGCGGGTTGTACTTCAGAGGAGCTGTGGGAACGAATTTCCAGCCGAATCTGACGTCCTTGAGAAAAGTCGGTAAAAAACTGGCTGATTCCGGAAGACTAGCGTACGAATGGTTCAGTGGTATTGAGCAGCGTCCTTTTTTCCACGTGTTACGTACATTCTAATGCTGATCTTGTGAAAGCCGAGCTGTGGAGGGTTTGCTTTTTGCTACGCGCGCGGTACGAGTCAACTCTTGGGAGACTTCGGGCTCAGCCCGAAGTCTCCAAGAGTTGACTACGTACCGCTGCGGTAGCAAAAGAGGCTAAGCCTGCCACTACGTTTAATGAAATAGGAGTGCATGCCATATCCCATAAATAAACTGGTCATGGACAACAGATTCATCCTTTACATAACCTGACTGCGATCCCACTTTCCAGGTTTGTAAGCGATCCCATCCCGTCTATGGGAGTTGAAATCCCTAGAGATTTGTGAGCACGGTACAGCATCGTTGTGTGAAAACATGTAGGTCGTCTGTTCTCGTGTGGAGGCGGAGTCATTTTCGCTATTGATTGTAGTGTGTTGGGGCGTGTGTTTTTCTGACTTTTTCCCTGAATTTTTTCCGTTTCTAGTATTATAGGTGAAGGGAGGGGAGGGGTCGTAAGAGAAAACGGAGATTCTCATTAAGGATGGGTCGTCATTGACACCTTCTCAGAGGGGCGGGGGGGAGGTTGCCACCTAAACCTGCACCTCAGATCTCGCCCGAGCGTGTTTCTAGATTGGTTACGTACGCATTGAAAAGTGTTGCTTATTTTGGCGAAATTATGAACTTCTTCCTACTTCGCAATGATTTGATGACTCTGATACACTTCCAATGCTAAAGTTCCAACGAGAAACAGGAAAATAGAGAGAGAGAGAGGAAGAGAGAGAGAGAGAAGAGCGGCTCTAGCTGGAGGTCATTTCAAGTTGATATATGGCTGATTCGCTTCTTAGCTGATGTTATCGTTATTCATTTTTACCGATTTTGTTCACCGCAGCCTCTCTTACGCTTTCCATATGCGGAAAGGAGTTCAAGAGTACCGTTTGCAGTTTTAATACATTCTCATTTCCAGTTCGTATAAGTAACTCATTGTCAGCAAAAGTTCGCTTGGGACGGTGAGAATTTTGTGAACTCTTACGGACCAGATAATTATGTAAAGTGTTTCTGTAGAGTTACACGAGCTTTGCTGATAGTAGGTTATGTCAAAGTTCTGCCTGTCATCAGTTCTCAATGTGCTGAGAAATGGTTTTAAGCCAATGGATGACTACTTTTGCATAAAACGAGATCTAGGGCTCATGGGCCATCCCAAAGTGCGTGGCGCAATTCGAGTGGGCAAGAATAGTCTCCCATTTCGCGGGAAATGCTTTACCTAGATCGGTTTTGTTCCACGGTTTCACGTTTCCTAAGCGATTTCGCTTATTACCACATACCATTCCTTCTCGAGAAATAAATTTAGCCCACAACAAAGATCATCCATGATAACTACTGGTTCGATGATTATAGAGCCTTCTGGGTTGACTGAGCGTAACAAAAAACGTCTAGACAGCACCCCAATCGCCCCTTCACATCTCTGAATGAAACTGATACCCGCAGCTACTCGGTTCACAAAGCGCTACACAATTGTTGCCGAATGCTTCCATCCTAAGCGGAGAGGCGTCAATATCCGAGTTTTCCTGGTTGGTCAGGGCCCCTCCTTCGCCCATGGGAGGGATGAAGATTTGTTGGAATTTTACGCGAGATACGAGACAGCAGCAGTTGAGAGAGCATACAAATGAGCGGAAACGACCGACCCCAGCGTAGGCGGAGTCACTTGCGCTCATGGAGCAACTATGCGTCTTATGTCTATGTATTACAGGGGGGGGCAAAAAAAGACTTTTTTCTTCCTTGACTTTCGAGGCGTTGTAAGTTACACTTTATTGAATTCTTATCGGATATTTTCACCACCATATTAAAGAGCATATCAAATAATACTATTATTACGCCTTCTGGAGGAGCGCCATCGAGAGATTCTGCCACGCGACCGTGAGTGGGTGCCTGAGTTCAGCGAGATCGTTGATTTCTCCGCCACTGTAGACCACCCTATTGAACTCCGCCCGAACCAGGTAATTGAGGGGGTTTAGGTCAGGTGACCTGCTTAGATATTCCACCTTCTTCAGGTACTCAACGCCCTTCCATTCCAAGTAGGCAAGAGTTTTCCCAACCCTTTGATTCCATGTGGTGTCACCCAATCCTGTAGCAGTACAAAGTTTCCAAGAAGGTACGGGCGACGACATGTGGAGGATATTCTTCTCGAGTTGCTCGATGTAACCGCCAGTGCTCACCTTCAGTCCGTTGCCCGCGAAGAAAATATTGGTCTCTCCATTCCAGGTACGTCCGGTCCCTACCATCAACTGGCGCCTTGGCGACTGGGTGAAGATGATGTCCTAGACCGTGGCGACGTTGTCGGAGCTGCTCGATGTTGGAGGTCATCCAGATCGAGAGTACTGGTCTCCAGGTAGCTATCCATGGGTGACTCCATACTAGAAGTTTCGCAGCTGTTTGGAGGTGACATGAATTCCAAAGGTCTTCTCCAGTCAGGCTGCGACTGGAGATGACTTCATATTTTGGTGTACATGAAGGTGATGGCGGCAGCCAGCTCCTGCTTATAGAGGAACATCTTGGGTATCCTCCGCCCTGGTACTCGTATCCACGTCCTCTGTCTGGGCTGCGAAAACTTTGCTGATATGTGACTCGGTCGAAATGTCTTTTTTTGCCCCCCCCCTGTATATTGTCTATGTATGTATATCTTCACGTCCTTATCTTGCAGCTCTCTGAAGCGAAACTGGTAGAAGGTTGTAAATTACAGCCCGCAGCACCTCTACCAATATAACGCTTTGATTCTTGGGGACCATCACGGAGCATGCCTTTACTTTTCGACTGAAAGACTGGGGGTGATTGTGCTTCGCATCAAACAGCCCCTAAGGAACGCAACTGACTTCCATTCGGGACTTCCAAAAGAGTTTATCCCTTTATCTGAGAGCTCAATTGGAAAAGGCGGTGATCAGGCTAAGCGTGCTTTCATGTGTACTGTAGATATTAAGAGACTTTGCGAAGAGTGGAGATTTGCTTGGATAGAGGAGCATTCCAGTCGTTATCCTCCTTTGGTTCTGCCTCTCTTCTGTTTGGTTTAAGCCTAAGATCCCATATGCGGCAAGTATGCAATAAATTAAAGTTCTTAGCAGATTTCTAATGTTCCTGAGATGGATTGCGGCAAAGCGCATCTTTGATCTTCCCGGAGGACCATTTGTCAGAAGCCTTTCTCTAAGAAGAAAGAGCAATTTAAAGTAATCATGCTCTCAAATACTTCAAGACCTCCCAAGCAGTTCTATAGGAAGCGCAACCGAAGCTTAAAGAAAAGTGGTTGCTGGGGAGCGCTTTGTCGACGGTTCAGATATACAAGAATGTGTACTTCTTCTAATACATTCCCGGGGACCTATATGGAACCTTCGTTTCCGGAAGTGAGATGATGAGCATGTGTTCACATTACCCTCTGTTACAGGCATCTATGGTCATTTAAAGACACATTTCAGAAATTAAATTTGTGGGATTTGCGGTTCACTTATGAGCTGGATGATTACTGACTCACTGAGGAAAAGGGTGGTATAAACAGACAGAGATCCTTAGTAAGGCTCAAGGACGGCTCTTCGAACAGATAGACCCCGCTGCGCGGGTGCTAGATGGGAGGGACAACGGATAAGGTTAAAAGGATAAAGTCTTCGCCGTTGATCAATCCCTTTGTGGGATGCGGCACGCATTCTACTTCCATTCAGAATCGTAGTGGCTTATTGAATGCGATGTGGCTATGCAATGACTTGCGAGGGCCAGCCACAAGGCAGCGTTTTCATCCTCCCAGACAGATCCAGTGCCAGATTGCCGTCCGTAGTGGGCAGACGGCTCGATTGTCCCAGGCGGGAGCTGCTGCAGGTTCTGATCCCCATACGCGTGGCAAGCGTGGCACTTGCCGCTGCACCAGCCCTGCCTTATAACAGATAAGGGCACAGAAAAACGAGTCGGAAGACGAGCGAAACTGCATAGATTAGTCGTACACGGAATGGACGCAACACATTATCCGTCCTGTTCAAAGATATAGGACCGCTGTCACATTTTGTCACACAGATGGACGAACCCGTTACGTTGCTATATGGGTGAAGTTCTATGCTGTGTTCCCTCGGCTAATGGTTACGCACTGATTATTTGAGTGCCATAGAGCAAGGAAGGCCAAACTTCATGGATTTGCAAGACGAATTATCCACAGCTTCAATTTTTATATTTTTGCAGGTCTTGAATAATTTTCAGACAATTTCCATTCAACATTATTATCCCAGTATTCCAAAGAGATCAATTGGCCTCAAGAAACATATAAACCGTGAAATACTGATATCCTTACAACATGAACCAAAGGCGCTTCTCTTTGGCAACCACGGGATTGGAGGCGGAAGGGATCCACATAACTGGAACTCAAAAAATTAGTAAATAGCGCCTCCAAATAGTGCCCATAGGGTTGTGAAACTAGTTCGGTCGTGGCTGTCCACAGATATTTTTCCAGTGCGGGGGAAAAGACAGAAAATAAACACTTCTGCATCTCCATACCTTTGTTTCTTCCCTCTGGCAGAGGTAAACGGGCCCTACCCTTGTGTGGTCAACCTAATTTACAGAGGCAGAGTTCAAGGCTATGAAGGGTGAAGGAGCCGAAAGAAAGAAAGGATAAGAGTTCTTGAAGTGTAAGAGATTCTATCAGTACCACTAAATCAAATTCAATTCACTACTCTATTTTTTAGGTCATTCTGCCAGGTTTCGTGAACGCTCACTCCCACGCATTTCACCGTCATCTCAGAGGGAAAAGTGGAATCGGTGGCAAATCAGCTGACACGTTCTGGAAATGGAGGGACAACATGTACGCGCTCGTAGACGGCATTACAACAGAGAAGCTCTACGAGGTTTCTTTTGCTGGAACATTTTTTAATGTTTTCAAAATGAGTGTTTACAGCAGTGATCACGCAACAGATACAGACTTGAAAGCGTAAAGAGAAAAAACAGCTCACCATCAGGGCAATCCTGTGCCAGGATACAGCACCGCTGGGAGAAGTACCTGTGGGTCGCATTGACCTTCAAGAGAATTGTTCTTAGGCATGAAAGAAAGATTCCAGCGGTTGTCGCTTTATGCTTGTTCTTTCTCGTTTCTGGTAAACTCTATCCCTGCGCTCCTAGTTGCCGGGCAGTAGAATACCATACGGCAACTACTTTCGATTGTAGAAAATGGTAGCAGATGGTTGAAGGCATCCTCCCGCTCAACCGCAGTTTTTGTTTTTGAAAACCGGAAAAAAACAATAGGAAGAGGGATGACCTAGGAAGTTGGTTGGTACGATCGGAACGGGATCGTACCTGATAGGGAAACTTGATGGGGGCAGGCTTACTGACACTTAAACGGAGCGATACTGACCATTTCAGTACTGCTATTGCACGTTTCGCGAGATGCTCGAAGCAGGTATAAACCTACCGTAGTCCGAGAATTTCCACTACGTACATCACGGCACGAAGCAAGTTCAGACATTGACTCGGGCAGTTTAAGAGCAGCCCGGACGCCTGGAATTTTCGGATTACCGCTCATTCAAGCGCAGCGTTTGAGCGACCTTTATTGCTGAGTTCGGGTGTTGAGCTGCATGTTGAACTTTTAACAACTGCCGCTTGCATTTCAGACTTTCTACGCAAACACGCACAGCTTCGAACGAACACTACTGGCATCCTTTCAGGAGCGTTTCGTTTTCCAGTTATCTACGATTTACGAAATAATCTTCAACAAAACTGCTAACGTTTCTTAGCCAAACAGTCACTATTGCCGGGCACGGTGAGATGTTGTTCCTCTTTAAAGTATGTCCAAAGGCATATGCAGCTGATGTTGTTTTCTGGTCTGCCTATGCTCTGCCTGAATTAGTTGAATACCATTTCGAAATTCTTTTCGATGCAAGCGCAGCGCAAACCAAAGTAAAAGTATAGCTTGATGTCGTCGCGGACAGTCATGGGGTTTCCACCAGCAGTAATCGGTTAGTGATCGATTTAGGAGGCGAACAACGAGAGATAGAAAGGCCACGGTTAGGCTCATTCCATGCCTACCGCTGCATGACGGCGGATGACGGCGAAAACATCAAGTATAGGCTGCCTATCCCGTCTGGTGAAGTAGGCGCCTTCCTCATAGGTTGTCTCCCCGAGCTTGCGTGCTAGGCTATGCGACTCTCGCCCGCACTTATATGGTGCCTCGCTGGGCCTCTCTAGGTCTCCGTCATGCTCACTCGTTGTTTAAAATCAGCTTTGTTTCTCCTATCGAGGAATATTTCGACTTCTTCTGCGCTCTCCTTCTTGAGGCGCGACGGAGGCTGGTCTTAGTGACAGAGTGGCACGCTTACCACCCTATAGCGCGGTTCTGTCAAGCCCCGGCTCAACTCTCGCCCAGGCAACCTAAGCCTTCTACCCTGCGGGAACGGTAAATTTAGATCCAGACATCGGCTGGCCATTTTATAGGCACATTAGTGAGCCACTCTGAATGGGAGCAGAATGCGTGCCGCCCAACAGAAAAGAGATTGATCACGGCGGAGGCTTTTGCCTCTAGACTGCCTTTTCTTCATACATTCATCAAGCATATCTACCTGTTCGTACCAGAATACTCACGCTTCACAATAGCTAAATGTGTTTTCAAAATCAGCTCGAGCATAAGAGTACGTTATTTCAGCCCACTCGGCACGTGCTGTTGGCTTTGAAAACATCAAGAAGTTGTACGACTTTGCGATTGAAAGGAAGCTTGCATTTCATATACATATTGAAGAACAACCGAAAGAGATCGAAGACTGTATGCGATTCCTCGGCGAGAGAAAGGTAATTACACTGGACAAACACGTTAAGTTTATATTTCCGTATGAGCAGAAAAACCATGGTTTCTGAATTTTTGCTTCATCCTCCAAGAATTCTCTAGATCGAAGGAGTGTGAGTCGCTGAGACTACCGTATGCAAAACCAATCGCAGCGGATGCATTCATAAGTAGGGCTGCGTATTATCCCAGGATGAGCTCTTTCCACCAGGGTACCTCATCGGCTCAAAGCTCGTCTTTCGGTACGACATTCTCCACGGAGTAGCTAGCCACTCACTCAATTTTTTTCCCTTTTCGACTCTCGTCGGAAGGGGTAGGAGGTGGTAGGGGCGACACCTTCAATCAGAGATCTATCTGAGGTGTACAGAATTTCTTTTCGCCGCAAACTAGAGGTACATAAATTGCATGCAAGTGGAAGGGAAATCACCGATCGGGAAAGTTTATACAAACTATAATGTGTGGTCACAGACGAGCAACCTTGTGCCGGTTTCGCGGTAAAAAGATTGTGAGGGGCGCTACAGCCTTTTTTCCAGTGACACCTACAGACTCTGCCTTCAAGGCCCGCCTTTCAGTGAAAACGAAGCTGCAGAACGAAAAAGCGTGAAAATCGTCACGGTCGGCACGGTCGCAGAGTTCTTACTGGGGAGTTATCTGTGTGGCTGAGGGCGTAGTGTTAGCAGGATGAGTTAATGGGCCCATGCCAAATGGGATCGGAAGTGGGTTCTTAATATACAGGCAGCATCGCATTGATTTTTTTTTCTGCTTTTTCTTCTCCATCGAGTTACTCAGCACCTTGTCGTCTGCATTAGGGTCCCTATTCCACTATCTGTGATGGCGAATGATCGCGGAGAACTCATGAAACCATTATGAAGCATATTTTCTACCGAGTTACATGTATTTTTGAGCAGGTCATTCAAATGTGTTCTCGATACGTTTTAGATGACATTAGACTATGAAGCGCTGGGTACATATCTTGCAAGGAAGAGCATCTTTGAGAGAGAAGAATAGAATAAGAATAAGAGCAGTATTGATATTTTTGAATCACTAGAGGAGGCGGAGAAGTCGAAACATTTGGTCAAGAAGGATTTCATCCGACAACCTTAGTCCAATGAAAATAAGGGAAACAGAAGACGACATCATGCAAAAGGGATTCCAACAAAGAGCGACACGGCTTCTCTTGAAAACATTCTTGAAACTGTTCATGAAGTGAAATGAATACATACTCTGAGTGATGCCTCGTCTCCTAATTAGTAAACGGCTACCATTCTTGACCAAGGAATGATCCCAAGTGATGGGGATATGTGAAAATGAGTAAGGATCAAAAAGGTGAAGTCTTCGCCGTTGAATAATCCCTTTTTCAAGATGCGGCACGCGTTCTTCTCCCATCCAGAACCTCAACGATGCGATGCGGTCTCTGCAAGTAGCTGCGGGGCCAGCCATTGTGCAAGTCAGTGCACTTATCCTGTAGGACAAATCTAGTACGAAGTCATCTTACTCGGAGCATAAAAGGCTTGTCGGCTTGGGGGAAGCCGACCAAGCTCCTACTCTCCAACCAAAGCACGCTCACCACAGCCGCCATCCAGGATTCAACCACGGGCAGGGCGCGTGGTAAGCGTGCCTCTTGCCGTCACAAAGGATATGTGTACGAAACCATTACAAAAAAGAATCTCCAAACCAGCTTTTTTAGGCAATTAAGCTAGCTGTAATGTGACGGTCTGTCATCATAATATAATATTTCCAGGGTCCATCTGACATTCTGCTCGATAATCTTGAAATCGGTGAACTTTTCTCTGCTGTACATGCAACCTATACACCCCCGTCAAATATGAAGAAGTTCACGCAACTTGGTGCGAACGTGGTCATTTGTCCATGTACTGAAGGTAATTGCTTCGGTCTCCTTCTGCTCCATGCTCACTCCTTTGAACATAAAATGAAATCAAACAAATTTTTCCTTTCCTAAGGGTATTTGGGAGATGGTATACCACATGTGATGGATAACCAGAACATAAGCTTCGGCACCGATTGCAACAACCGTATCAGTTTTCTCGAGGAGATGCGATGGGCCTGCTATTCTCAACAGGTTTGACTTTGCAGCGCAACCTGTTATAGTTTTTAGTCTCTACGATAAAGAAGTAATGGTACTAGAGGGATTTTAGATGCGTTACAATTCCCGCAGTGTTGGCGGTCTGTCAGCATCTCGTTTGTTGCACAATGCCACCATGGGAGGTGCTCGATCACTTGCTATCGATAGTGTTACGGGAAGTATAGAGGTAGGTCCTTATAAATAGCATACACCCCTGTTCAATCCTTTCTCCAGTCTCCCACCATGTGTTGGTGAACCTACCACTCACGTTTCTGGAAGGTATTACGTATCAAAGCTTCCCTGCCTAAAGTATTGATAATGCTGCAATTCGTGCTACATGACAGCAAGTATAGAGAGCATTTACCAGTGCATACTGAGAACCTGAAGATGGTGGATCCGACAATTGAGAGGAAGGGAAGAAGTGACAGTAATTAAAGACTATGAAGCAAGAGCTGAGCAAGAGCAAGACGAAACGGTGGGAAGTCCTAGAATGAAGGTTCTGAACCGCTCTTTCAACTGCAGGCTTCATTTATGAGGACGCTATGGTGAGCTCACCGTCTGCACCAAGGTTGCGGCAAGAATGCGAATCACTTCAACTGCGACGTAGCCGTCAAATTTGAGTGACCACAAACTCTCAAGGCAAAGTCGCAAAAGTTTTCAAATATCCAGTAAAAAAGCAGTCAGAAAAGCTTCATAGAAAGAGCCGATCCCATACAAAACACCCTCCCCCCCTTCACGCTGTTCCGCATTGCGCCCATACAGAGTTTAACAGCCAATGGGCTGCGATCATACTTGCTCCACTAGCGATTCGACATGCGTCAGCGTCAGCGGCAGGGCAAATATAGAAATCGATCTAGCGTTCGCTAGCGTCTACCGGCGTCCACCAGCGTCTCGAGGGATGAAGTCCACCATGCTTTAGATGGTGTATCCGTTGCTACAAATTTTAGCCAGCGGCTGCTTAATACTGACAACTATGTGCGATTCCGATTATTAAACCTCTGATATTTTCAGATCGGCAAACAACTGGACTTTGTCTCTTTTGACCTAAACTCTCCCGTTCTCGCCGGTCTCGATGCTGAAACGTTGGTTGATGGAATAGTCTTCAGTTGCGGCAATCGAGAGATCAATAAAGTTGTTGTCGCCGGAATCACTCAGTTCTCTCATTGAGTAGCCCTTAAAGCCCCAGAAATCGCTTATTTTCTTGCATAGTTAGCGCTTATCTCGTTCTTGCTCCGCCTTGTTACTTGTTACTACAGTTCGATATGGCTTACTTTTGTTACATTTTATACTTGTTATGCTCCTGCACAGCCATGAAATCTGGAAAGAATAGTGACAACCTGTGGTCCACAGTTGTGCTTGTGAGCTAGCGCTGCTGCCTATTACCCAGCCTTTTCTTGCACTGGTCGCCATCTTGCCGTCTTTGGTTATCTAGATCTTGGAGATTTGTTCGAATCCTTTCTAAAACTCTGTTTGCTCTTGACTGAGGAGTTCATAGTAAGTTATTGTCGTTGTGCACCCTCTTCCTTTTTGTTAGCTGTCTACGGAAGAGCGCTACACCTGATTGTAATTTGACAGATTCTGTGATAACCCTCATCTCTCATGCTTGTACGTTGTTATCGATACTGCTGCACTAGCATGTTCGCCTTTCTGCCAATTTCAGCGCTTGTTACCCATGGGATCTTCGCTGCTGCGCGCTATTGTACGTAGCCCGGCATGACAGCGAATATGTGGAACACTCGCTGTCCGTACACAACCCATTTCACTTACGTTATTCATTCTTCAGATACGCCGCTTTCTGTAACTGCACATGTATTGCCCCAAAGAGCACATAATGTCAGAAGAAGCACATAGTGTTGAGGATAAATTATTGAATTAGGGGCTTCGGTCATTTCCTCCCTTGTTCTTTCTCCCCACGAACTTGCTTTCTTTATTTCTCAAATCAAATTGCGCTGAGGGGCAAAGAGTTTGATGAGCGTAGCATTGTGACGCATTTTTTATCAGGTAAGGAGGATACGGAAGTATTGCATGACACGCTGGTCAACTTCAGGAAACCGCCAACGAGGAGGATGAGCTGAAAGGAAAGGGCATCCCAGCAAGTTTCAGGAATCTCAAAGAAGAATTTCTCGGATACGGAAAGTTTTGCATGACTGCATGAGAAGCAGTTTGACTTTTTCGGTGCCTGACGAGACGAAGTCTCAAAGAAAATTCCCGCGGTCAAGTGTAACAGGTAGCAGGTGCTCAGTCATGAACCAGTAGCCCATCAAAAACTCATCAGCAGAGAAAGAAGCGAAAAAAGTTTCGGAACACCCTGAGCACATCCCCCCTAGCAGTGGGCCGGCGCCCTGGTTCATGCCCTACCCTGCCCTAGTTCATAATGAGGACAAGCCCAATCAGCAGAATCTAGGTACAACCGATTCTTGGCAAAAGCATAGGAAATCGCCCCACGATGCTCCAGGCAACGCTATATACAAGGCGGTTCCGCTTGTAAGCCGTTGTCTTGCACAGTTACAGTACGCGGTTGCACCGGTTGCAAAACTCACGCGTCTCTAGCTTCGTTATCTCGCCATTTCGAGTGACGAAAGTGGTATATTCTCTGCGAGTGCGGACAACGATGCCAAATGCACGGAGGCATTTCGCTGATCACTTGGTCGCGGTAAGGCAGCGTTCAGACTTGTAGCGCTACGTAGCGCTACAGCTGTACCAAACTCCAGGTTCCTTTTATGTTTTTTCTTTCTGAATTCAATCCCTTCTCTTTGTTTCTCATGTTTATCTGATCCTGAGCTCCTTTTTTCTTTAACACTGAATTTTGATGTAGTTTTTACAGAACACTGTGATGATTGATTTTATATATCGTTGTCGACTTTAATTATCCATACTCAGGATTG
>MU913602.1:0-22438 GCA_036418165.1 Cooperia oncophora | reverse complement strand
GTTCATACTGTCACGGAAATATTTTTTCTAGGCAGAGTGGAAGATTTTTTCGCAAGCAGTGCCGCAAGCAGTGACAAATCTTTTACATTTTTGTCTTTTTACTCTAGATTCCCAGGAATCTTCGGCAGGCGCCATTAGTATGTCCCTGCTTCCGTTACAGACTCACGCTGTATCTTTGTGAAGTAAGTTTGCTCCCATTTGAAGTGATGCGTTATTAAACTTCCTGTGCAACCGCCGTGATTTTTTTCGCCTTGACCTTTGACCAGCAATGATATACAGGGGAGCCAGAAGAAAGTCACTTTTCTTCCTTCACATATTCTCAACCAAGATATTAATTGATACCATTGTGATACTCCGTCACAAGATTCTGGAAGACGCCATTAAGAGATTCTGCCACGCGACCGTGATTCGGTGCCTGCGTTCAGCGAGATAGTGGATTTCTCCGCCACTGTAGACTAACTGCGCTAATTGAGCTCCGCCGCGAACCGGGTAATTGAGGAGGTTTAGGTCAGGTGACACACTTAGATATTCCACCTTCTTCAGGTATTTAACGCCCTTCCTTCCAAGTAGGCTTGAGTTTCTCAAACGCCCTTCGATTCCTCACCCCGAGTGTGGCACAAACCGAACCTGTAGCAGTACAAAGTTTCCAAGATGGTACGGGCGACGACATGTAGGAAGATATTCTTCACTAGTGCCTCGATGTAACCGTCAGCGTTCACTTTCAGTCTGTTGTCCACGAAGAAAATATCTATATTCACGTCCCAGGAACTTCCATACCACCAACCCGTGCCTTGGCGACTACGGTGAAGATGACATCCCGGACCGTAGCGACGTTGTCTGAGCTGCTCGATGATGGAGATCTTGTATATTGAAAGGACGTACTGGTCTTCAGGTTGGTGTCTCCATGGGTGACTCCATAAAGGAAGTTTTGTAGCTGTTCGGAGGTGACATGAATTATGAAGGTCTTCTCCAGTCAGGCTGCGACTGGAGATGACTTCATATTTTGGTGTACATGAAGGTGATGGGCGAGAGCCAGCTCCTGCTTATAGAGGAACATCTTGGGTATCTTCCGCCCTGGTACTCGTATCCACGTCCTCTGTCTGGGCTGCGAAAACTTTGCTGATATGTGACTCGGTCGAAGTGACTTTTGCCCCCCCCCCTGTACAGACGTAGAACCAGCAGTTCCTTGATGGAGCGTTTAGTGGGCCATTTCGGGCTTTCGTCCCGTTTTTGCTTTACTCTCGTGTATCTGCCTTCCTTGTCCTCGCCTTCAATGTCTCTGCTCCTGTTTTCTGATAACGAAGTTATCGTGCCCTCTGCCTTCAACCAGTATCCTTCTATTCTATAGAGCAGCAAATTTGTGTGTTGGTTTCTCGGCATGTATGTACCAGTCGGATCGCCCAGCTGTCGCCGGGCGCTCCTCCTTCTGTGACATGGCCCGGCTTCGCCGGGCCATGCGGATTTGCCGCGTGCTAAGTTAGGATCGTTGACCAACCACACTGTTCAAAGGAATCTTCTGCATCAGCCAAGAACTGAAAAGCAGCGCTCGTTCCGTCAAGCAGCAGCAGCGCCCGCCGCATCACAGGAGGAGAGCCGGCCTTAGCCAGCGATCCGACTGGTACGTTCATAACCTACACGGGAATATTGCAGCCTGTTAGGTTAGCCGCTGAAGCAGCCTATAATTCATGCATTCTGTCCTCTTAAAGCGTCTTGCTTTGGAATGCACTCCCGCATTCAGCAGTGGAACCCTTTAAATGGCCCTCACTAAGGTTGTTGATGGAAGATAATTGTGGTAAGAGTGATTAAGTCAATTGCTGCTGTTCATAACATCTCTGTAAACAAACCCCATGCATTTGGAATAGAGCTAGCTTAGCGGTCGTACATGATGTCGTTACTAATAAGCGGTGAGGAATGAGTTGCGTTGGAATCATTGAGATCGTTATACTTGAGTCATATCGATCGCATTGTTGTTGTGAGCGGTGAAGCGGATTTTCCCATGTTACCTTGTCACTTTAGCTCCTATCACTTCCGTACCCGCCAATAATATTCCCGTCCCGTATCACTATCATATCACCCTATATCGCCTCTCGGATCCGAGGTCCCACTGTTGCTGTAACTGCGTTACGAATTTGATGACCCTCCCCTTCCGAGGCCCCTTATCGGATCTTATCAACTGTTATCACTTTCTGTCACCCGCCAATAATGTTCCCGTCCCACACCCTATATCACCTCTTGGAACCAACGTGCCACGCTTACTGCGACGCGTGCTATGAATTTCGTGACAGACAGACGGACGCACACACACACACACACACACTGACAGACATACTTAGGTTAGTGAATTATATATAGTTGGATGTACGTATGTATTTATGTATGTCCGTCCACAAAATGCTTCACGGTTTCGAGCACGTTAGTGGGAGGAGAATACGACCGCTAGACAAACCGGAAACCGATTGGTGCAGATGTATCAATCCAATGTTTTGATTGTGATAACAGCCTCCGCTATACAGGGGGGGGGGCAAAAAAAAGTCATTTTGCCTCCATGACTTTCAAGGCGCTATAAGTTACACTTTATTAAATTTTTATCGGACATTTTTACTACCATATTAAAGAGCACATTAAATACTATAATGATACTCCGCCACAGCCTTCTGGAGGAGCGCCATCGAGAGATTCGGCCGCGCGAAAGTGAGTGGGTACCGGAGTTGAGCGAGATCGTTGATTTCTCCGCCACTGTAGACCACCCTGTTGAGCTCCGCCCGAACTAGGTAATTGAGTGGGTTCAGGTCAGGGGACATATTTCAATATTACATCTTCATCAGGTACGAAACGCCCTTCCATTCGAAGTAGGCGGGAGTTTTTCCAAAACCCTTCGATTCCATGTGGTGGCACCCAAACCTGTAGCAGCACAAGGTCTCCAAGAAGGTACGGGCGACCACATGTAGGGAGGATATCCTTCTCGAGTTACTTGATGTAACGCCAGCGCTCACCTTCAGTCGGGGTCTACAAAGAAAATATCGGTCTTCCCATTCCAGGTACGGCCGGTCCACACCATCAACCCGCGCCTTGGTGAATGGGGTGAAGATGATGTCCTGGACCGTAGCGACGTTGCCGGAGCTGCTCGATGTTTGGGGTCTTGCAGATCAAGAGTACTGGTCTCCAGGTAGCTATCCATGGGTGATTCCATTCAAGAAGTTCCGCAGCTGTTTGGAGGCCACTGAATTCCAAAGGGGTTCTCCACACAGGCCGCGACTGGAGATGACTTCATATTTTGTGTACATGAAGGTGAATGGCGGCAGCCGGCTCCTGCTTATAGAGGAAGATCTTGGGTATCTTCCGCCCTGGTACTCATATCCACTTCCTCTGTCTGGGCTGCGAAAACTTCGCTCATATGTGACTCGGCCGGAATGACTTTTTTTGCCCCCCCCCCTGTATAACACAACCATTTGGGCACACACACACTGGGCCATTACACGAGCTGCTCGCGTGGCAGCTGGACTTTTGTTCGTGCAGGAGCAGGGTGGGTTGAGCGGAGGGTGTACAAAGTGACCCCTCCCTCTGCTCTCTGCTTTCTTCCACTCGCGCGTGCCCAGCCAGAACTGAACACGTGCAGGAAGGGAGACCGAGGGAAGGGGTTGGTTGGAGGGATGCGGTGAGGGGGTGCGTAGCGCACGCTTGAGTAGGAGCGCGCAGTAACATCTGTACCCAGCGTTTTCTGTGCTGCTATACATGACAATCGCATCCGGTTGGCCTTGAGGTGCCCGGTGTCATCCCCAAAATGTCTCACGTCACCAAATTCCCTGTAAAACTTGTCCTATGAGTTGTTAGACCTCTGATCACGAATCACATCAGCCAAAGGAGAGGGTTGGAAGCAACTGACAGCGCAATTTACTTCTGCTCGTCCGCATCCCTTCCTTGAGATAGTTGTCCCTGCCTCTGCTAAGGCTCCAAGTGACCTCTCCGCTCTGCTTCTTTCCCCTGCACGTGCTAAGCCGAACCTGAGCACAGCACCTGTAGGGTAGGAAAACAGGGGAAGAGGTCGGATGAAGGGGGTACGGAGGGGTGCGAAGCGCACGCTTGAGTAGGAGCACGCAGCAAGAGAGGAGGATACAACCGCTAGCAAAACTGCAAGCTTATCCAAATAATCCAAATGAAGTAACAAACTATGATGTTGTTTCGATTGTGATACCCTCACTGTATAAGACAACCATTTTGTACACCCCGAACCATAGCACAAGCAGCTCGCGAGCGTGAGCTGAGTTAACGTGAGTTGGTCCACCTATTACGATTCCATCGAAACAGCGCAGTATGAGCAGCTAAGTGAATGAACAAATTCCGTTTCCATTATGAAGTGCGCCCCGAAGCCAAGCCACCTAAAGAGAAGGAAGAGAGCTCGGCGTTAGCCGAGCGATCCCGAGTATGAGCGAACAAGAGGGTAGTTGTTACCCAATCATACCATCTGGTACTGTTAAATTTCCTGTTCCCTGTTAACATTAGCGACCGACACCAATTGATACCCGTCCTGCCTCGCGTTTCCGTTCAGCAGTGGAACGTTAATACAACGGTAGCGCGTCATCGCGAAGTTTGGACGCTGCTTTAGCGTGATAGTCATATATAGAAAACCGTCCCACTGCTTCAGGTTCACGATGACATACATTGCCGTGGCCTGACCAGTTGTACTGCGTAAATGAGATACAATCTAGTTCGCTGCGGACGGTTGGGCGTGTCAGCCAGTATGAGTGTGTCACCCTTTAGAGCCGTTCTCTGCCTTCTTGTTGAAATGCGCATGCGACAAAAAGTGGTAGAAAACGAGTAATACGAAGGATATGATACAGTATTGTCACTTGCCCGCTTCAACAACTGGTGAGAACGAGTTTGGCACCGCGCCAAACGCAGCCGCACTGACACGCCCAACCGTCCGCAGCGAACATCACTACACGTATCCATTCGACGTCGAAAAGATCGATAGTGAAAACTACGTAGATTACGTTGGTTACGATGTCGCGTCCGTTAGGAGGGGTAGGTACGTATTTCGCAGAAACGTTGATTACGGCGACACACTCGCGAGTTGTGAACGCAGCCTCACTACCGTAATGCGCTTTGTAACTGGCACAACTCATTTCTATCCTCTTATCAGTAGTAACATCATATACGACCGCGAGACGAGCTGGATTTCATATGCATGAAGGTTTTCACAGTGTCGTCAGCAAAAGCAAATGACCTTATCAATGACATCGTCATTATCTTTCGATAAGAACCTAGGCAAAATTTTACGGTGTCTCACTGCTGCATGCTGGGGAATAGCGGCAGTGGTATGGAAAGGTGGCCTTCTACAGCAATCGAGTTAACGGGTCGCCTAGCATTTACGTGAGCTGTACATTCGAAGCGCGGTGCGGGCAACCGCACCGTACCATACAATTGCACTGCACCATACATCAAGAATGCATAATTCTGTACTTTAGCAGGTGGGCGGACGGTTGCACGGCGGCCACCGCCCAATCTAGCAGTCTGCTACCCTCCAACATCCCCATACTATCCACTTCTCGTGCATACGGTAATCGATACCTGCACTTTCTTAGCCGCTGGCGCTGGTACGAGTGAAAAGCTGGAAACTCCCCCGTATGCTAGCGTACGCTAACGCAAAGTATGAATCCGATTCAAATGCGCTACTCGTCTTTGCTACATCTATGTGTGATCACACCGCCTTGAGGAGTAGATGAAAGAGCAGTAGTTCTAAATGGGTGTTTTGTGTGGTGAAGGTTTTATCCAAATGATTACCGCATTATCTCCGCTGCAACACGCAAGGCTCACTTTCCAGTTGGTATGTCGGTCTAACAGCCAGAGGAGCCGACATAGCGTAGTTCAGCACCCACTATTGAAATCAGGAGATCAGTCAGGCTCTCGGTATTACTATGCTGGGAGCGGTCGCACTTTTTGCTGCTGTGTAACACCAAAATGGACAAGCAAATCGATGAACACTTCGTGAGGGAACTTGCAGGCGAGCACGTCTACAATGAACGCAGCGTGCGTACGAGGCAAAGTCCTTTTGAGGAATCAGGCCAGCATTCATACGAACATGAGAAGTGCACTGGACGACGTGCTGAATGATGGACGAAGACCCAACCCTTCTGTCGCCCAACGACACCAGGAGCACATCTTTTCATGAGACTATAAAACCTCACAACATTGTCTCTGAATGAAGGTGTGGACGATAAGAATCCAGTTTGATGTCGTTCGAGTGAATGAAGTGAATTCTGATGTGCAGGAGCAAGAAGACTGACTGCATAGAAGAACAGAACCTGAACTCCCCTACTGCTACCCAACAACATACCTGGAGGAAGCATCCTTTCTTATGCAGAACAGAAGCAGCCCGGCCTGAGATGCACGTCCAATGTCTAGGATGACAAATTCTCAACCCACCGCAAATTTAAGTTTATATACAGTGCTAATAACATTGATCAATGCCATTTCAAAATTGATATTCCCACGTTCATTGATAAAGCCCGCTCACTTACCAGCAGTAGTCATCTTCGACAATCCTTTACATGTGAATGGAACCAACAACAGTATTACTTATCGCGGTACTATTGCAGCTTCCACAGCTTTTCGTCACGTATTGAGGGTAAGAACAATCTCTGGGGAGGTCACGAGATGCATAATATACTAGCTCACCTATCATCAAGCGCTCTTCCTTCCTGTAGCATTCTGAGAGCTCAAGGCATGTTCGCCATTGAAGATGATGTGTTGCGGGGCTCAAGTACTACTAGAGAGTGTAGGTTACTCAGTAATAAAGGAAAGGCAAAAACCTGTCTAAAACACCCTGGATAGATCACTCTGCCGATCCGGCCTTGTATGAGCCCCAGCGAAGGTAAGGTTGCGTGTTCTCTCTTCACCTGGTTGAGCAGGCGCTGCGTAGTGTGTTTCTGAAGGAAGGTACCCTTATAAGGGTTCCATCAAGCTACAATAGCCACACGAACGCCTACCCGCCCACAAATGTACGACCGTACCTGGTGCTCGTATTGCTTCATTTGCTAACCATATGTAAGTATAGTGTAGTTCGCTGCGGACGGTTGGGCGTGTCAGTGCGGCTGCGTTTGGCGCGGTGCCAAACTCGTTCTCCACCAGTTGTTGAAGCGAGCAAGCGATATGACTGTATCATATCCTTCGTATTACTCGTTTTCTACCACTTTTTGTCGCATGCGCGTTTCAAAAAGGCAGAGAACGGCTTTGACGCTGTGCACACTCATACTGCCCGACACGCCCAAAGGTCTGAAACGAACCAGAGTGCGAAATATAAAGCGAAGGGATTGATAATGATATGAAGCGGCCGCGATGCTGCATAGATATACTCGAAATCCCTGAGATCGGGTAGGCGGAGCATTCGAACACTGTAAGGAACTGGTTACTAGTGGAATATTCCAGTCTGGGACAACTGTCATCTTGTTCTCTGTTGGACAGAGACACGACAACGATTGTGTCGAGACGAAAATATCGCATCCTTGAGGTAAGTTGGAACACGCGCCACGCCTACCCGATCTCAGGGATTTCGAGTATATATGAATACAATCGTGCAGCGGCACCTACCAAAGCGCATATTGGGCAAGATGTCTCCGGGAGACCGGAATAGCTTCTTGAATCATTCAAGAACGAAGGCTTTTCTTCGCAGGTTTTTGACCGTTTCACTTCGTTCTTTCGCCATTTTCCCCACTATATAGCGCCCTGCTAGCATTTTAGGCCGAGTACCAAATTATCGTGCCAACTGCCTTCAAGAAATGAACTTTGGGTATGGTTTAGGGTGGTAAACAGGGTACTGTCCAGGTCAAAAGCGGGTCTCGTCGTTATCTGGCAGTTTTTGGCCATAAAAGTGGTCCATCCTCTGCGCTTGCAGACAGCGTCACCTCGCCTAAGGGCGGCGCCAGCGCACTAATTGAAGGGAACTTTCTGCTCAGTGTACGCAAAAGGAGTCACTTCAGCTCAAAACTGGCACTTATAATGAAAGGCGAACGTATTCCCAGATAACTCCCAGTGCGTAAATTCGAAGCTAGTTTGCCTCGGGTTTTTTCCTGCATTGACGTCATAAGAACAGCTTCAACCATTCCAGGCCAACTACCAGTAATTGTGCTTCACGACTTTTCGATTGCATTTTGGTAACAGAATTCCCCAAAACGTTATGAACAGAACCGTAGGATTTTCATCGCTAAATGATCAGAAGAGTAGATGTTCTGATCGCGGGTGTAAAAAACCTCTTCGCACGCAGGATAAAGTCTCTTCACTGACCTGCGAACAAAACCAAAATGCTTCACTATGATCAAGAGAGCAGTTTCTTATACAACAGCACACGGTCATTATCCTGCAGGCAAGAGAGCGTGAGCGTAGGTCAGAGCATACCTGGCTGCCTTTTTCACCAATTGTGTCATCACAGGATTGCTTCTATTGGTTGGAACGCTCTTCTGTTCACAGCAATAATGACTGATAGCGACTGCATGCCTTTTGTTGAAGTACAGAAAAATCAGAAAACACTAGATGAAAAGGCTATAATACACCATTTGCAACGCTACTGTTGAGTATTCTGGCCAGATTTCGATTCAAGTTCCCCAAGTGAAAATTTGGAAACTTTGATTTCGATAAAATGTCGTCCTCAAAGGGGAATTTGGCACTTGTGCCCATAGCGCAGGCGTGTGGTTACGCAGCAGTATGGCAGGAGTCCAGAAAACACGGCCAAGTATAATTAGGCACTGGACTCACGCGTTTTTAGGCAGAGAAAGGGGTACGACTGCAGCTGCAGATCACTTCCCGCATATGTCAAGGACCAGTATCCTCGCAGATGACGTGCACAGTTTGGTGATTTGGGACACTTCGTCCTTGGCGCCTGTGGCCCACTCCAGTTGTATTTGCGCCTAGCAGATACGATATCGTGTTCAGGGATTAGAGGTATCCGCGAGGAACACTTTTATCTTTCCAAGTCTTCAAGTTTCTCGAAGAGGAAATCTTCCTCATCAAAATCTGGCCTGATTTCCGAAAGAGTGAAGTCAGGAAAGTAAGGAACCATTGAAATATATTATAATACCCTCAGTACAAGTGCTTAAAACTTCTGAGCGCTCAAACCAAACTCATGTAAAAATCAGTAAAACTCCTATTGAAGAAAGTGCTTCTAGTCGGAAAGAGACTCAGAGCTGCACGAGGACTCCCATGATTCTGCGCTTGATGTTGAAGATTCCGATGAACTGTCGACAACATAACAGCTCCTCACACGCGTGTCATCACTTGCGTATGAATCTGAAGTTGGGAGACATGAGTGAACTGGATCCCATCTAGATGTTACAACAGCTCAACAATTTAAGGGGGGGGGGGGAAGGAGGGGATTTCAATTTTTCAGTGCATATTTTTTTTCTACTGTACTCTGATCACTGATTGAATGGCTCTCTAGTTCGACTCAGTTTACTGTTAGAATGAATCGAGATCGAGAATTAGTTAAAGGCAGCGCCCGCGTTCATTTGTTGTTCTCACGCCCTCTCTGGACCTAGTAGCTCCCCCTATGAGGATGGTGGACGTGCATGTTTCGCAACCCAAAAATGCGACGGAACAGCGGCGTCCGCCCGCAAAGAGCCGACGGCTCCGCCCACCTGCCGACCACGCCACCCAACTTCATTTCTAATGGTTGCCTGATGGTGCGGTTGTTCCATTGCTGCTTCTCTCCACGTGGAGTGGTGAGAGTGAGGTGATAAGGGAAAACAGCTGATATGAACAAGTGCAATCACTCCTTCTCTTCGCCTTAAGCACGTACAACCGTTGTTCGGTATGAAACTCCTTCTAGGGCATTTTGCGTGTTTTCTCTTTGATTTTTCTTCACTAATAGGCTTCTTGCTACCTCGCTATTACTACCTGAGCCGCATACTCATTAAATTTGAACGCGGGCGCTGCCTTAAAGATGATTTCGTCGAAATCCTCCGAGGCTGTAATACGAAGGCTGGAATGTGCGTGCCCGAAGCTGTGTTTCTACTGAAAAAAGCGGCCGGGGGGACCGCGATGACCTATGAAATTCAAAAGATTCTGTGAGAAGGGTAGCGTGGCCCGTAGTTGCCAACCTTGTGCCAGTTTCACGACGATAGGTGAAAGAGTAAAGGGTGAAGTTTCTTCAAGGACAGCTCCCTTTCGCCACCTTCCAAGTCCGCCTCCCAGCCAAAAGCGATGCTTTCGTACGAGTAACATGGAACGGATTATCCCTTGCCTCATGTGGCGTCACAGTTCATTGCAAGGAATCAGCCGATGAGATTCGTCCCAAAACGCGGCCTTTTGCTTTTTACCCATCCGTATAAATGTTTGATGCTGAAGGAGCCCAATTAAAGGCGTTGCCAACGTTAGCTTTAGCATTTTCTCTTCACAGACAAGTCATGACAACTCATCTTCCATAGTTCACATCCGCTGCCAACGCTCTATAGCTTGACCGTGCCTTAAGGGCAGTTGACACGATCTTGACCGTGCCTTAAGGGCAGTTGACACGATAAGTCCCTAAGACGAGTAGGATTAATACGCCTGGCAGGACGAGATTCCGCGCTCCTGAGCAGGCGCTGCGTAGCGCCTCTTTTAAAGAAGGTACCCTTGTAAGGCCCTATCAAGCTGCAACATACCGACCCGGACGCCCACCGCCCCGCCCGCCCACAAATGGACGACCGTACCTGATGCTCGTATTGCTTCATTTGCGAAGTAAAATATGAAGCGAAGGGATTGACATGAAGCGGTCGCGGTGCTGCATGGATACATGAGTGCATACGTTCGTCCAAAATTGCTTTCTGGGTCGTTGAGGGCGAAGGCTTTTTCACAGGTTTTTGATCGTTGAACTTCGTTTTACTGCTATTTTCCCCGCTATATAGCACCCTGCTAGCATTTCAGACTCTGTCCCAAATTATCGTTTCACAATCCTTCGAATTTCACATTTGCTGACAACACCCGGCCAGATTGCGGTGAATGCATTGACCTCACTCTATGTTACTGCGTGGGCAGCCATACGAGACCTTGCTCACGGTCGAGGGCTTGTTGACGGGCGCACCCACACCACCGACGCCGGCTCTGCTGTCGCATATTCTATGGGATCAGTTGCTCAACGTGCGGGCAGTGTGTTCTCGTCTAGGTCAGCGGAATAACATTGCACTCAATTTTTCTGGCTTGCTCATCATACCTTCGACTTGGACTTGAAGTCCGTTGGTGAGTTGAAGGTTAGGATCATCGATTCAACCTTGCTTTTAGATGCCGTGGCAGCCCGAGATCCTAGCAGCCTCTTGCGTATGGTCCCTCACCGCTACTTTATAAGTGGTTGTGGTTCCCTCAGGTTCAGGGGGATAAGACTCATTTTCTTTACTTTTTTCCTGCGTATTCAACTCAGATGTACCAAGCAAGGCTCTGCTGTGGGAACTGTGTAGACTCCGAAAAGCTAGTCAAAGCATCCCTAGAGTGGACTAACTAACTGCAAGAGCCTCGACTTTGAAGGCAGCCCCAAAATCGCCTCACATACTTTTAGGTTCTGACATAAGCTGACCCGCAGGATACGATCTTTCCTAGGGTGAGACAAGACTATCCTCCAGGCGCCGTGCTTGAGACTGCAACGTACAGGCGGTGGACTACGGGGCAATTCGGTTGGTGGCGAGCCTACCTTGCCCAGGGGATCTGTGAGTTACCCACAAAACCCGACGTCGCGATCGACACGCGCAGCAGATGGTACTGTGATTCGAAACATAGTGAGAGTAATAGATCCGGCAACTATACAGGGGGGGGCCAAAAAAAG
Source organism: Cooperia oncophora (assembly GCA_036418165.1). NCBI lineage: Eukaryota > Metazoa > Nematoda > Chromadorea > Rhabditida > Trichostrongylidae > Cooperia > Cooperia oncophora. The sequence goes on along the minus strand of MU913602.1, from coordinate 10,656 downwards.
TCACTTTCTTCATTGACTTTCGTGGCGCTATAAGTTACACTTTATAAATTCTAATCGGACATTTCTACCACCATATTAAAGAGCATATTAAATACTATTACTCCGCCACAGCCTTCTGGACGAGCGCCATCGAGAGATTCTGGCACGCGACCGCGATGTGGTGCCTGAGATCAGCGAGATAGTCGATTTCTCCGCCACCGTAGACCACCCTATTGAACTCCGCCCGAACCGGGTAATTGAGGGGATTCAGGTCAGGTGACCTACTTGGATATTCCATCTTCTTTAGGTACTCAGCCCCCTTCCATTCCAAGTAGGCGAGAGTTTCTCCAACGCCCTTTCCACGTGGTGGCACCCAATGCTGTAGCAGTACAAAGTTTCCAAGAAGGTACGGGCGGCGACATGTGGGATATTCTTCTCGAGTTGCTCGATGTAACCGCCAGCGCTCACCTTCAGTCCGGGGTCCACGAAGAAAATATTGGTCTTTCCATTCCAGGTACGTCCGGTCCATACCATCAACCCGCGCCTTGACGACTGCGGTGAAGATGATGTCCTAGACCGCGACGTTGTCGGAGCTGCTCGATGTTGGAGGTCTTCCAGATTGAGAGTACTGGTCTCCAGGTAGCTACCCATGGGTGACTCCACAAGTTTCGCAGCTGTTTGGAGGTGACATGAATTCCAAAGGTCTTCTCCAGTCAGGCTGCGACTGGAGATGACCTCATATTTTGGTGTACATGAAGGTGATGGGCGAGGGCCAGCTCCTGCTTATCGAGGAACATCTTGGGTATCTTCCGCCCTGGTACTCGTATCCACATCTTCTCTCTGGGCTGCAAAAACTTTGCTGATATGTGACTCGGTCGAAGTGACTTCTCCCCCCCCCTATATATTTACGGCCACGTCGTCGCTTCCACACGTACATTCATTGGTTAATCAACTTGCACGCTGCTCACACCTTCCCACACGCAAACGCGTCATAGGCATACACTAGACAGCCCTATTTAAGCGAGACTGAAGACATAAGGCTGCGTTTATACTTTGCGGCAGCGTAGCGCGTAGCGCAGCGTAGCGTAGCGCTTCCAGCGTACGCCAGCGGCAGTGCCGGGGAGAGGATGCATATCGATCTAGCGTTCCCAGCGTCACCAGCGTCACGCTAGCGTAACGCTAGCGTACGCTAGCGTACGCTAGCGTACGCCAGCGTTTTACCAGGTTTCTCCAGGCTTTCACCAGCGACGTTTTGCTAGCGTGTGCAGCGGCCCGCGTCGACGGGCAGCATACTAGTCTCTACAATACACGTCGATTCCGCGTCTCTTACGGCCACATAGTCTCTACTCCCCTGCCGCTGCAAACGCTAGCAAAACGCTGGTGAAACGCTGGAGAAACGCTGGCGTACGCTAGCGTGACGCTGGTGACGCTGGGAAATTATACATCGATTGATCCTCTCCCAGCAACTGCCGTGGCGTATGCTGCGAGCGTACACTCGCCTACGCCTACGCTTGCCGCCAAAGTTATAAACGCAGCCTAACCGCTAACGATACGCTAGCGATGACACTGTGACCGCTCGGGATGCGCCTAGATCGATATGCACCCTCTCCCCAGCACTGCCGCTGGCGTACGCTGGAAGCGCTACGCTACGCTGCCGCAAAGTATATACCATTTTCACTTTCGAATCGGACACTTTTCAAATCAAATCGGACACTTTTCAAATCAAATCGGACACTTTTCAAATCAAATCGGACACTTTTCAAACCAAATCGGACACTTTTCAAATCAAATCGGACACTTTCAAACCAAATCGGACACTTTTCAAATCAAATCGGACACTTTTCAAATCAAATCGGACACTTTTCAAATCAAATCGGACACTTTTCAAATCAAATCGGACACTTTTCAAATCAAATCGGACACTTTTCAAATCAAATCGGACACTTTTCAAACCAAATCGGACACTTTTCAAATCAAATCGGACACTTTTCAAACCAAATCGGACACTTTTCAAACCAAATCGGACACTTTTCAAACCAAATCGGACACTTTTCAAATCAAATCGGACACTTTTCAAACCAAATCGGACACTTTTCAAATCAAATCGGACACTTTTCAAATCAAATCGGACACTTTTCAAACCAAATCGGACACTTTCAAATCAAAATCGGACACTTTTCAAATCAAATCGGACACTTTTCAAATCAAATCGGACACTTTTCAAACCAAATCGGACACTTTTCAAACCAAATCGGACACTTTTCAAACCAAATCGGACACTTTTCAAACCAAATCGGACACTTTTCAAATCAAATCGGACACTTTTCAAACCAAATCGGACACTTTTCAAACCAAATCGGACACTTTTCAAATCCAAATCTAATTTTCAAATCATCGGGACACCTTTCAAACTCAAATCGGAACACTATTTCAAATCAATCGCGACACTTATTCAAATCAAATCGGACACCTTCAATCAAATCGGCACAATTTCAAATCCAAATCGGACACTTTTCAAATCAAATCGGACACTTTTCAAACCAAATCGGACACTTTTCAAACCAAATCGGACACTTTTCAAACCAAATCGGACACTTTTCAAACCAAATCGGACACTTTTCAAATCAAATCGGACACTTTTCAAATCAAATCGGACACTTTTCAAATCAAATCGGACACTTTTCAAATCAAATCGGACACTTTTCAAATCAAATCGGACACTTTTCAAACCAAATCGGACACTTTTCAAATCAAATCGGACACTTTTCAAACCAAATCGGACACTTTTCAAATCAAATCGGACACTTTTCAAATCAAATCGGACACTTTTCAAATCACTTTTCAAATCAAATCGGCACACTTTTCAAATACACCAATCGACACTTTTCAAATCAAATCGGACACTTTTCAAACCAAATCGGACACTTTTCAAATCAAATCGGACACTTTTCAAACCAAATCGGACACTTTTCAAACCAAATCGGACACTTTTCAAACCAAATCGGACACTTTTCAAATCAAATCGGACACTTTTCAAACCAAATTCGGACACTTTTCAAATCAAATCGGACACTTTTCAAATCAAATCGGACACTTTTCAAATCAAATCGGACACTTTTCAAATCAAATCGGACACTTTTCAAATCAAATCGGACACTTTCAAATCAAATCGGACACTTTTCAAATCAAATCGGACACTTTTCAAATCAAATCGGACACTTCAAATCAAATCGGACACTTTTCAAACCAAATCGGACACTTTTCAAATCAAATCGGACACTTTTCAAACCAAATCGGACACTTTTCAAATCAAATCGGACACTTTTCAAACCAAATCGGACACTTTTCAAATCAAATCGGACACTTTTCAAACCAAATCGGACACTTTTCAAATCAAATCGGACACTTTTCAAACCAAATCGGACACTTTTCAAATCAAATCGGACACTTTTCAAACCAAATCGGACACTTTTCAAATCAAATCGGACACTTTTCAAACCAAATCGGACACTTTTCAAACCAAATCGGACACTTTTCAAATCAAATCGGACACTTTTCAAACCAAATCGGACACTTTTCAAATCAAATCGGACACACCCTCACCACATAGGTCGGGCGAAACAAGACCACACTAGGTATGTTGAAAGCCGCCCCAATTACCCGCTCCATTTCTCACGGACAGCGGTCTTTCAGAGGCTTCCATGAATCTGCTCCTTCACTTTTTTTCGTTTTTGCCCTTTGCACACACACTTCAACTGGAAAAGATTGATACCTACACAGATCTGACTCCGCCCACTTAACAGTGAAGTTATGTAGAAGTTCTGATTTTTTATAACTTTTTTCGACGTAGTTCTTTTCACATCCAATCTTCACAAAACGAATAACCATGCACAGCACACCAGGCCCCGCCCCTCTGACCCGCCCACTTGTGTTTATCGCGGAATTTTGCTTTTTCTTCCGGATTTTTCGCTTTTTTAGGCTTTAGCGATTGGCTCCGCCCACCAATGGAAGCTCCGCCCACTTTGGGGAAGCCCCGCCCACTTTTCGAAAATGATGCAAATCGGCGGGCTGTATGTCGTACTTGCCAGATACGGCTCTCTCTGTCGCCTCAGAACAAAGTTTCCATTTTTTTTTCCGTTTGTTTCCTTTTTTTATCGACTGTGACCGGGAGAGACCGTGATCGGCCAGTACGGACACTACTCCCGATGCAACTCATTTCGAAAAAGTGGGGGGCTCTTTCCCAAGTGGCGGAGCTCTCCACTGGTGGCTAGCCAATTCGCTAAAAGGCTTAAAAAAGCGAAAACCCTGAAAAACCAATAATTCCGCGATAATCACAAGTCGGGGTCAGAGGGGAGGCCTGGTGTGCTGTGCATGGTTACTCGTTTTGTGAAGATTGGATGTGAAAAGAGAACTACGTCGAAAAAAGTTATAAAAATTCAGTACTTACATAACTTCATTGTTAAGTGGGCGGAGTCACATCTGTGTAGGTATCAGTCTTTTTCAATTAAAGGGTGTGTGCGAAGGGCAAAAACGAAAAAAAGTCCCGAAGGAGCAGATTTCATGAAGCATCTCGGAAAACCCTGTCCGCGCTGAGAAATGGAGCGGCGGATAACGTGGCGGTCTTGCAACAATACCTAAGTGTGTCTTTTATCACCACCTAATTGTTGAGGCCGATGTGTCGATTCGATGAACAAGTGTGCCCGATTTGATTTGAAAAGTGTCCGATTTGATTTGAAAAGTGTCCGATTTGATTTGAAAAGTGTCCGATTTGATTTGAAAAGTGTCCGATTTGGTTTGAAAAGTGTCCGATTTGATTTGAAAAGTGTCCGATTTGGTTTGAAAAGTGTCCGATTTGATTTGAAAAGTGTCCGATTTGGTTTGAAAAGTGTCCGATTTGGTTTGAAAAGTGCCATTTGTTGAAAAAGGCTTCCGATTTGGCGTGAAAAGTGTCCGATTTAAAGTGAAAATGGTATAAACGCAGCCTAAATCGTCGCAGAGCAGTGGAGACAGGGAGTAAGTTCCTAAAAGTCAACTCTACTCTGTCTTACAATCAGAGGTAGACGGTGAATTTTGGCCCATGATTACTAATCCTTATCCGCTTCACTTAGGGCAGCTAGAAACTAGACTCTACAGTGGAGAAGTTACCCTACTACGATGATATCAGGATCGGAATAAGCCTCAATTTTGAACTTACAGTGTTGAGGGCGGCCGACTGTTTTCCTAGCAACTGCGACCCACGGCCCCGCGGAACTGCGCTGCGGCGTATAAAAATAAGGGCGCGCTCACCGATGACCGACAGCAAATGCCATACGGCCCTCATTAACGCAACCCACCCCCACCTCCCCCCAACCTATGTCTAAAGAAGTTGAAGTTATCGGACAAATTCTTCTCTCTCCTTGCCTCGATATCTGGCTCTGTTCTATCCTATTTCTTAACACGTTCTCCTATGTAGTCATGTCCATGTACAAGTCAACACTGATCGCACTGATGAAGCCACGAAAAAACAGAGGTTGAGAAAGCATCGATTAATTCGTTCTGCGACGATACGGGCAAAACAGATCATCTAATAAGAACATAATCAATGAGAGATTTAATTCCATATCCCCAAATAATATCATATTTTCAGTTGCTTCTAAAGATTAAATAAAATAGAAATAACAATTGACAATTGTCGATAAAATAAAAATAAATATGTAAAGTTAAGATCCATAAGAAAAGACAAGCAGTTACAAATGGAGCCGTGTGTGACATTCAAGGAACTTCCACAATCGTTATCAAAGCTTCTAGTAGAAAATCGAAATCTGTTGATAAAATTTGCAAATATTGCGGATAGGACTACTGTTAAATCAAAACTGCCAAAAAGATACGAGACATAATGTTCCACTGAGTAGTAAATATTTTGACCAAGCACGAAGATCAACATGAAATATGGGAAAAAAAAGTAAGTTGTGGAGAAATATGTTAATAAGTTCCCGTGAACCCGGAAATCCATTTGACATAGCATATTACGATTACTCTTATCACACACTATCTGCAAAAAACAAGTATCACCTGCTATCCTGTTATCCGACTTGTCCTCGTGTGTTACGCCATCCACGCAAGTCGACTTTGATCCATTCATTCCGGTCTTGTGCGCGTCTTTTCCACTGTTGGCCGAACATTTTCACCATTGGATCGGCCCATCTCGTTTTAGGCCTTCCCAGCGGTCGTTTGCGATCCAAGGGAATCCAATCAGTGAGACCGAGGGATCCATCTGTTATCTCTCAGACGCGCCACATGGCCGGCCCATGCTCGTTTCCTTTTGTACAATTCCTGGACAATATCAACAAAGCCACTTCGCCTTCGAAGTTCCGTGTTCGAGATATGATCACGCAATGATATTTTGCAAATTCTGCGTTCCATTGACCGTTGCGTGACCGCGAAATTCTCTTCGTCTGCTTTGGTGGTTCAGCACTCAGCGCCGTATAGTAATGCGGGTACGACTGTGGAGTGGAACAGTGACGCTTTTATTTCCATCGCAAGGCTTTCGTCTAGCAGTGTCGTTGAGATTTTGTTGAAGCTAGTCCATGCTGCTTTCCTGCGCCTGCTAAATTCTCCTCCAGCGCCCTCTGTAAAGCTGAGCTGGTACCCTAAGTAGACGTAATTCTGACTTCTTCCCATTTTTATCGCCGTTCGACGTAATCTCCGTCCATAGGGACTGACTCCGTTTCTCATCCATTTCGTTTTGGAGAGGTTCATCTCGAGTCCAATCTCCTTTGATTTATTCTGAAGTTGAACCAGCTTGTCCTGAAGCTCTCTTGCGTCTTGTGCAAAAATGACGCAATCGTCCGCAAAAAGCAAATGCGTGAGATTTTCGCCGTCGATTTCGATGCCGCCGCTCCAATTCAAACTCGAAGAGCAGCTCCAGTGTTATTGCAAAGACTTCACCGAATGCTGTCTCCTTGACCTACTCCCTCTGCAGATCTTGGCATTGTATGAAGGCGCGTCGTGAAGAGCGTTCATTTCTGTACTGCAGCTGTCGTCATCTCTTCCCAGGCGAGTCTCACGTAGTTGTATTCATTCCAAATGCTGATTCAACGCCAGTTGAATTACTGCCGTCGCTTCTTGTAATCGACAAATCGCCAAGCATAGGGGAATTTGGAACTCTCCACATTTTTCCGTAAGCTGACGTACAACATGTAAATGGTCCATCGTGGAATAACCGCTCCGGAAGCCGGCCTGTTCTCTACTCGTAGCCATGTCTAAGTCCTTGACGATACGGTTCAAGATTATTCTCGTGAAGGCTTTGGATATTTGTGACAAAAGCGTGATGGGCCTGTAGTTGTTCAGACTCTCAGGATCTCCTTTCTTCATCAGCAGTATCGTCTTCGATTTCTTCCACGCCGCTGGAACGCAAAAAAAGTAGGTCGACTTATCCCCTCCCCCTCCCCTCCAACTTCAACACGATCTCGTACAAATGTCATAAGGTTAGAATCGTGCTGATTAATATTGAAACAGAAGAAGTAATAAACACCAATATATGGTTAGCGTACTTTGTTTCCTCATAGGTCTTGTTGTGCCTGTTCCACCAAGTTTCTTGATTCCTTCCACAAGCTCTCTTTTTCGTGCTTCTACGTCGACGACATTCGCTAAAGTTCTAATATGAACCATGGGTACAACTTGTTGAAATCTAAGATACTTGGATACGCGTAATCGCTCTATGTTCTTTCTACGTTCAATGTTATCAAATTTTCTGTTAAAGAGGGACAGTTCTGTCAACCGTATCAATAACCTTTTACACGGCGAGCGCTTTTCCCGAGCATCGTGTGACATGCATGTGCACACTTGAAAATGACACTTATCCAGCGCTACCAATAGAAGAGTAGGAGGACTACTTTGTCACTCCGACCTTCCATACTAGTTCAGTATAGTCCGCTAAGGCATCGTTCAGACTTAGCGGTAACGCGCGTCGAGGCGCCACCATTGCAGTGGTGGTGCTTCAGGCAGGAACCTAGCCATAGACGAAAACCGTTCGGCGCCATCGGCTAGTATTTCGAGCGAGCGTAGGGGATTGGGAAGAATAGGAGGGTACCAGGGTGTGAGGTCCGGGAACGCCTCTGGCAGCGTTCAGCTTTGCGGCGACGCACATCGACGCCCTGTAGCGCGCTGTAACGCTCGAATGCGCTACAATTACAACAGCGCTCTAATCTTGAAGAAGTGTACGCAGCCGCAAACGGAACTGGAAAGAGGCCGCGGGAGCTGGTCAATTCCCGTCTGCGGCTGCCTTCGCATTTATAGTTTGGAAGGCAGCTGTAATTGCAGTGGGCTACAGCGCGTTGATCCCCGCCGTCGCCCGGCTTGGCTATAAAAACTTTCAGCTGGTGCTGCAGTCGCTTAAGTATCCGGACGTATACCATGAGAATACTGGATCACGAGAAACGCCCGAATAGTTATGTACGAATGCCGCTGAACCATGCGCAGCCGCTGCATTAAAGGTCAGGTGTGCAGGCACCTTAGTGGATCCTTGTCTTGAATGTGGAGTGATTTAGTACGCCACTGCAGCAGCGTGTCACTTTCCAGTCAAAAGTGCACGGGAATGGGGCTAGAGGCAATGGTAGTAAGTGCTCCCTTCCTCGGCCCGCGCAGCCGCACTGCCAGCCATACGCCCCGCCATAGCCAAATGCTGAGGATAGCGCCGGCGGAGTATGGAGACGGAGCTCAGGTATCATTACCACACGGCCTGGTTTCCATTCACGTTAAGGCGAGTGTGGCACGCTATTACAGCTGCGTGCTATTCGCTTCGCACATAGGGAACGCCATCGGAGGTGAGTGCACGGTTTGTCTTCAAGGTTGCAGCCCTTATCTCCGGTTGCTAGCAACTCTGTTGTGTAAGACAATGAGAAGAACAGGAGTCAAGGAAAGTTTGTATCAAGATTTGTGCTTAGAAAGTCCTTCACATGCGCAGATAAGAGCAGTCAAATTGAGAGCCAGCGGTTAGATCATTTTCTAGTGGGAACAGTCGGCTGTACTAGTGAATGCCTAACAGTTTGCTAATAAAAGGCGACAAGAGAGATTTCATATCATTACAACAGTGATAAAACAGGAGACCTACTGTGCTCATGGTACCTACAGAGCAAAACAGTACCTCTTCGTCTGACCGGTCTACGATTGCTGGCTTTCCTCTGTCTCATCTTCTTACACTTCACGCTCCAACGTTAGCTTGAAAAATAGTCGGTGTGAAACACGAGGAGTAATTCCCATGAGAAAACGATGACTTCTTCTTTGGCGCAAGTGAGGGTGTCTTTCAGAAGCTAAATTAGGAATAGACTGTTTTCTAAGAGATTATTTTACTTATGTACATATATCATCCAGTACAATTAGTTACCTTGCGCGATAGACAGTTTTTCCTGCTCAGCAAATGCCACAAATCCATCGCTGTATAATTCTGAAAAGAACTTTACATGAGGTGTATGTAATTTAAAAGAGTGGACTGGCGTAGAAAAGGCACGCAAAGAATTCAAGGATTCTTACCATCACCGAGCCTTCTGTTCAGGAGATCCGTGACGTTATTACGCATTTCGCGAAGAGTCTTTGACATCAGGCAGTTCAATGGGATAGAAATCACTTCTTCGTCACCTTCTGGTACCTATATATGTATAAATAGAGGAAGTCGAAGTCTATCAGAATAAGCTATTATATTGCATTAAGAGTTTGGAAAACTCCATTTTTTCTTTCACCAGGGATCCTGCTGTTGTTCCCCTGAATCTTTATCCTTCTCTCTCCAAATACCTTTCTTCTATATGGTCTCGTTAAGTTTTTTCCCCGAATTTCCTACGCTTACGGATTTGCGGTATACATCATCGGGTTTTCGGCGGAGGTGATTTGTAGCAAACGGCACATTCACCACACGCACGGTTCTGGGATCGATATACTATATTATTAGGTTGTCCGGAAAGTTCTCAGCGTTTTGTGTTACTATTTTTTGTACATTCATTGCTGATTAAAAACTCATTCTCCCTTGCGTCTCAGTAGTACATCCTGAAGAGAATTTTTGCGCTATCTGATGGTATAATTGCCGTTTCACCATTGCTTGATAAACCCCCTTTTCCCAAGACTTTTTGAAGCATGTCAAAAGAGCAACTTCGGGTCAATCCGCAGTCGAGACAGCTCGACAAATTAACCAGGTGTGGGGGCCCAATAGTGTTGGAGAAAGCACCGTGCGACAATGGTTCGACAAATTTCGTTCTGGAGATTTCAGCCTTGAAGATGAACCTCGTAGCGGTCGACCTAAAGCAATACCTGACGAGGATTTGAAGGCGTTTGTGGAGGCTGACCCATCCCAAACAGTTCGAGAGATTGCAGAAAAGCTAGGCGTTGGCAAATCCACTGTTGCGGATGGTCTGAAACGCATTGGGAAGGTGAAAAAACTCGACAAGTGGGTGCCCACAATTTGAGTGACCGGCAGAAATTGGCACGTCTCGAGGTTTCTTCTTCACTGCTTTTGCGCAACAGAAACGACCCGTTTTTGGACCGAATTGTCACCTGTGATGAAAAATGGATCATGTATGATAACAGGAGACGTTCCGGACAGTGGTTGGATGCCGACGAACCACCGAGGCAATTTCCAAAGCCGAATCCTCACCAACAAAATCGATTGTCACAGTATGGTGGTCTTGGCTGGTGTGATCCACTATAATT